>VZSF01003759.1:461039-486428 GCA_013398295.1 Chionis minor
GGGGGGGGGGAAGGAGTGTTTACATCCTTTGATGTATGATTATTTGTCAAACACTTCAGCACATTTGCATCTTTTTTCCCCAGGTAATCTCACATACTTGCTTGTTAAGCTCAAACCTGGGAAAAAGCCAATCCATTGCAACAACAAGATTTTATGAAATAAGTATGCAAGCTAAACGGAGGCATATTGGCTCTGAAGCATTGGGAAGACTTATTGAATCAATCTTTAATACCGAATACTCTGGCTGGGGAGATATTATACAGTAAAAATTGCTTCCATCTATTGGGGAAGAAAAATATGAGATTATGCAAGATTAAAAGGGACCAAAAAGGAAATTGTTTTTTAATACAAAGAACAAGGAGTTCATAATATTTAGAGTATCACATCAATAGGCACTTTTACGCAGAAATAAAAGCAAAATGTTTTGTAAAAACTTAGACTTTAAATAGAGTATCTAAAATAAAATATTCACACTTTCATTTTTTAAAAATGGAAATTTCAAAACAATAGAGGCAACAAAATATTCTAAAATGTGGAAAAGAATCCAATAAAGGATACAGCCACTTCAGACACATTTTCTTCAGTTATCATTGCCCCAGCCATGGAATATATCCTGCTAAATGTAATTTTAAGATGATCTTTATTGGAATACTAAAGATACCCAGCTAAATCCAGCCAGCTGTTCACAGTAACATGTCTCATTTGGAGAACCAAACTTCAGGAAAAAAATACAAAAGTATGTGAGCACTGGAATCCTAAAAGGAGACAATGCATGACACATGGAAAGACTGAGTGCACTGGGTTTTCTATAGTCTAGACAGAAAAGAATGACAGAAGACAAGACTCTTCAAATTTATGAAAAAAAAATTAACAAATCTTCATGTCCTGCTTAGGTAGACAGCAAAGAATGTGTTTCAAATGCAAAAAGGGGGGAGGGTTTTTTTTTAAAAATCAGGCTGCATAAAAAGCTTTGTAATAGAAAGAGTAGTGAAGTACAAGACAAAACTGCCCAGAAAGGTTGTGATTATGCGTAGTCACAAGTTTTTACAGAGCAGACCAGATTTCTGTCACTAATTCTGTAAGAATAGCTCATCTTGCTGTACAGAAAAGAAGTAGGCTATATGATTTCTTGATGTCTTTTTGAGACATATTTCATCTAAGACCATACAATGCAGGGAATTTAGAGACATGGTTCAGTGACAGACCTGGTAGAGTGGGGTCAGTGGTTGGACTAGATGATCCTAAAGGTCTTTTCCAACCTAAATGATTCTATGGTTCTATGACTCTATGAATCTCACCATCTTTTACTACCCTTTTGCAGAACTTTCATAAGCCAGGGTCTGACAGACTCTGCCAATATAGGGCCTGAGACAGGACTGGCATTAAGGTTGTATTAAACTATCCAAGATACTGAATAAATCACTTAACTCTCCACATTCACTCCCTCTGTAAGGGACATGACATGGAAATCCTCTCTTTAACCTCTGAGGCACAGATTAGACTACAGAATTCTTTGAACATAGGAAATTCAACATGTGCTGTCAAGACAACACCCCCATGCAGTAAATATTTACTATTTCCTTTTGATTCAGGCAACTGTAAAACAAGACGACCAGCCAGATCAAAATCCAGTCTCTCTTTTTCTTAAGAAAATATAAGCACTTCTTATTATGTTGATTTTGAAAAGGGGTTTCTTTACAGAGGGAGCTGAGGAGTTCAGTGTAGCCCCAGGTTTTAAGCACTTAAGATGTGACTAAATGTACTAGATCTGTCCAATGGTCCATCTCCTGCCTCCACCAATATCATCCTTAATTAAGGCAAAAAAGCACGTCTAAACTATGACTAATGCTTTCCTCACATATGGTAAGCATCCCACTGAGAGTTTGTGATTAGAATATTCATTTTCCCATCAGAACAACATCTTACTTATCAATTCGGTTAGAAGATTTTTTTTCTAATCCTACTTATTCTGTTCTTCCTCTCTCATCCTATGCAAACCTTTCCTCAGGTATCACAATGCAGAATAGTGGGATTCAAGTTTGGTGTTAGACTAATCTTTGTAATGACTTTGGAATTTATTTAATCCACCTAGAAATGCATGAACATTTGTGCATGACAGAAATCACACATGGAGAGTAATATTGTTGCTTCATTGAGAATTTAAAAATTTGAGCTAGTCTAATTACATCCAGATTTGATTATGGCGTGAGTATTGAAAATTTTGATGCAGTCAAACTCAGGATCATTTAATTCAGGTCAAGTGGAATGCATCTACGATGAATGGGAAATATGAGTCACTGTACTGCAGTACCAGGCAACATAAGCTATTAATACGGCTTTAGCTGAGAATATGTAAGAGACTGAAGGCTGGCTCAGTGGATGTTCATGTTTGGAATCAGCACTACTGAATCGAGGACCTTACACGCCCTTCCCCTCTGCCTCCTCCAATATCCTAGGTGCATTTTAGGTTTTTGCAGCCTCCTCAATGTAATTCTATGCATTTATACTTCTGTTCAGGACTCTATGTCAGAGTAGATATAGTATAATTTCTTCTGCAGTGCAGATTCCGGGGCAAGATTTTACAATGCAGACCATTATAATCTCTTGGGATCTCAAAAAGTTTCATCCCAATTTTTTTTAAAATCTATGCTGAAAGCAAAATGTCCACTACTTTCAACAAGAACCACACTATAAAGACTTCATTGAGAGCTGATCAAAGTCCTGCAAAGACTTATACAGAAGCCAAATAGTCTGACTCATGTAACGATCCCACTGTAGGAAATGCAATTACTTGAATGTCTAAAGTTATATAATGGCTTGCAGGATTGCATATGGTTCTACTAGTACACACAGAATGTAGCAGCTATTATGGTAAGACTGAAAATTTAAGTATATATGAGTAATTTTCATCTTAAGCCTTTGTAACGTATTGCTTAAAAAAATGTTAAGCATATTTCCTAGAAGTAATGAATAAAGTAATGCATGTTTTCATCAATTAATTGACAAAATTAATTAATTTGATCATTTATGACTATAAAGAATATGTTTTAAAACAAATCAGTAATGCATATGACTTCAGATTACTCTGAGGCTAAAATGACAGATAACTGGAAAGCAAAAATCTGGCCTGAAAACTACTTTTTCAGAAAAGAAGTTCATTCAAACAATCAGAAAAAAATGGTTTTGACTTCATAAGACTGAAAATTATTTTCCCACTAAATTCTTATAGTGCTCAGCTAAGAATACCAAATTGCACATGTAGATAGGTGAAACAGCAAGCTGAAAAACTACCATAAAGCAAGTATGTGCAAAACGCAGTTAAATAAAGCCCTAATCTTATCAAGGAGCATTATCATTACTTCTGTGCTACTTCATCGATGTTAGTGTCATCATTCTCCTTTGGACCAAGACCGAATATTTCAAGATTTTAATTCAAACCATTTACATCAAGAAATCCTATGGGAAATTTTAGGTTACTCCTCCGTATAAGAAAATTTTCTCCCAGAAAACAGTCTTTAAGTTCAAAGAATTTTCACCCTTCTAAAGCAGACTGCACACAGTTTTTTGAAGCAAAAAGCAACAAAGTAAAAATATGTTTTCATATCCATGCATGCCATGCATTCTACATTAGTTTGGCATATACCTTGTGAACATCTCAGAACAGTGTACAGTTTTCTCCACATCTTCAACCTGAGAGCTCTGTTTAATACAAAATTTATCATTCTTGGTCCAATCTGCTTCAACCAGAATGACAGCGAAGAACCACGGAATGCCAGCAAAAAGCACAACAAAATAAATGCAAGATGCAGCTCTGCATTCCCAGCCACGGCCTTCCTGCACCTGCAAGGCAGTAATGATGAGATACAGTTTTCCAGAGTTTTGTCCTCCTCAGCTACAGAATGTGACTCCAACTGTTAATCATAACTTCTACCTGTTCAACTATAAACACCTGGAGGTGTTCAAGGTCAGGTTGGATGTGACTTTGAGTAACCTGGTCTAGTGTAAGGTGTCCCTGCCCATATCAGGGGCATTGAACTAGATGATCTTTAAGGTCCCTTCCAACCCAAACCATTCTATGATGCTATGTCCTAAGTAGAGAAGTCTACACAGACGCCACAGAGGACATTCATCCGGGATGAAGAATATTTTACCTCTCTCTAGCAATATAACAAGGTTTTGATTTACAGGAAAATCATGTCCTAATCACACTTCACATCAAACTGTTAAAAAAATGTAACATGAATATAATCCAGAGGGCTCTAGCTGCATTAAAAGTATTATTTCATCATAAAGCCTTGAAGCTGATACCAGAGAGTAAGAGAAGTTTTTCTTCCGCTGCCAAATTGACCAGTAAGACTGACAAATTGAAAATAAAATCTTATCTTATATCATCTGCCTTATCTCAGCTGAAAATAAATTAGCATAAATGCAATGCTAGAGTGGCTAATAATACAGGACATTTCTACCAGCTTTTATGCAGAGAACAGAAGATACAGGGACACATCATCTCCCTGCAGTTTATAAATACACTATAAAAGATTCAGTGAAAGTGTAATTAAGAGGTTATTTTTGTCTTAATTCTCTGGATGTGCACACAATAGATGATACTGCTGTTTTTTAAAAACATTAAAAAATGTGTGGATCTACAAAGACTTTATACTGCATCTTGCAAAGCACAAACATCATCCATTACAGCATCTTTCATGCTGTAGGCACTTTTAAAGGGAATAGAAGACATACACTCTGCTTATTTTATTCAGTCTAAACATACATAAATAATCTCTCAAATAACTGCATGGGTAAGAGAGAAATAATTTTCTATGCATAAAGCACCACGCTGCAACTAAGAATGTATATGTACATACACACAGATACATATGTACTACTTCAACTGCTTGCACAAACTTTAGAAATGATAATGACAAATTCTGTCACATAGTAAAACTATTGCGTTAAAATAAATACAGTACATGCTGTTCTTTGTTATTTTGCCCAATTCAAACCTTCCAGAAGCATGACAGAACAATGCAGAGACAGCTATTTAAATAAAAGAAAAAAGAAAGAAACCACTTTGTTGAAATTGACTGGAATTCTAACAAGAACTGTACACTTCTTAACTAACTACAACTGTAAATAAATAAAATAAACATGTCCTGGAAGTCAGAAAGGGGACTCAGCTAACAAACCTCCTGGAGAAGATGAGTCAGTGGCAAATACTGCCATACCAATGTAAAGCTCTCAACTGCCCCACAGCTTGCTATTTTTCATTTCAGCAGGCAGTCATCTGCAGAAACTAAACTGGATTGTCTCAGTCTGCTATGTAAACAAACAAAAAAGGGTTTTTTAAAAAAATACTGTCAAAATAGCCCTACATCCTTCAGGTTTGGAAATTCAGAAGATTCTCTCCTGTAGCCAAGTGGTACTCAGCACCAGCTGAGATCAGAATATCTTTGACAGCAGGTCACTGATGGTGTATAGCCCAGCCCCAGCCAAGATTAAAGCAGTTCTCAATTGCTAGTATCAGTAGGGTCACAGGTTCCAAACATACATTGCCCTTGACCTTAGGGAAAGCCAGGGTGTCAACTGACAGCACATCAACTGCTTGAGAGTAACAGTCTATGTTCATAATCTAGTATCATAGAAAACATGAAGCACATCAACCACAGTGACAGTGACACTGCATTAACCCAGAGATCTGAGAATATAGATGCACATATTTATCATGGACTAATTAATGCACTATACGTTTATCTACTGCATTGAAAGCTAAGGTGCATTCATGTGCACAGAAGCCTTAAATCCTGAGGGGAAAATTAAGAGAAAGTTCTTATCAACCCAGTCTTGAAGTCAAGAGTATCTGCTCTTTATCCAGCTTGGTCCATATGTAGAGGTGGCAGCCTCATATAAAAGAAGCGACTCACAAGCAAAGGGAAATGGACAACCTCCAAAGGAAACAACAGCATAAACAAAATGCTCTGAAAAACAGTCCCACCACAGCAAGACTGAATGGAACAAACCCATCCTGTTTTCCTTTGCCTGACCTGTACATGGTGTATTGCTAAAGGGTACCTGCTGTTTAAAACTTTACCTTAGAGTTGCCAACCACAAGAATGAAGAGTTACAGCAGAGTCTGAACCCTTACTTGAAAGGTCTTTTGTAAGTACTTACTCAGTGCTGACGAATGTATTGGCTGCTTAGTGTGACCTTAGTGGGTCTATTTCTGGATAGTATAAAGGTGATTCAGTGCTTTTCTACAGCAAACAATGAGTCAGTAAGGATCCTAAAATGGCATAAAGTAAGGAAATTGGAATACTGAAGGAATTCTTCATTAAAAGCAGCAGCAGATCCTATTGTGATCATCAGATATCTAAATGTCATAACAGTCCACAGTAAATTTCTAAAATTTAGAACAGGCAGATGCCTATAAAATGATTAAAAGCTATAAAGACCATCAGACTAAATTATCTGATATATCTGTCTTAAGAGGTGCTTTGCGTAGATTTCATTGCAGAAACTATTACAGAAATTTTCTACAAGTAATGTCTAGCATCGTGTTGGGCCAGCATGCAGAGCAGTTTGAGGAAAGCAAACAGAAGCTTGTTTCACAAAGATATGTTTTTCCTTAATTTGGTTGCATTTATATACTTTTCAAGGCATATTCTTCATATCTAAGTATGTTCTATTGTCATATTAGCCATTTAGAAGGAAAAGGGAAGTAAATATGGAACAACTGTTACAGCTTTCTCTTCCAACTCTTCATGCTTTTACAGTACACAAAAAAATCCAGTTCTTGGAATAAATTTGCAAGGTTATTATACTGCCTCTTCCAATGTTCTCTGGGAAACAACATTTTTTGTTAGACATTTCACACTGTACCAAGTTTATAATTATTTATCCTGTGTGCATTCAGAATGTAAACTAATAAAATGTTTATTTTGGCCAATCAGCTGTCATAGGGTGCTTGCTCTACTGAAGAAATTAAATGCAGTTGAGCTGAATGCCTGACGGTTGATTAGGCTCACATTTTGCAATTTATTGAAACAAACAGAATCAGAAGGAAAGTATAAACAAATTAATTTTACTTCTAAGACCGACAAGTCTATACTGATAAAGCAGTAAAGTTATGGTAATATTAAGAGCATAATTAAACTATAGTTGCAAACTCTGATATTATTTTAAATTATTTGAAGGTATACCAAGCCTGGAATGAAGGCTGCAATTTTGACAAGCTTTGATACAAGTAATTTTCATTAATTATTCAAAGGCAAGCTTCGTTAGGCTTTCTGGGAAGTTGACCACTGTGTGTTTCTTTTTTCCTAATTTTAAGAACATCCTGGAAGAAAAAAAAATTAAGGAAAAAAGTAAAAAGGGGTTTACACTAAATCAATTTTGGTTTTTGGAGTGACACAGCTATGCCATATCAGTCTTTTTCTGCCTTTTGTGATGAATTGATCCTGCATTTAAAGTCATTAAACTTTGTCACTAATTTTCAAGGAGCTTGGGATAGAACCTTAATTCCCAAAGCAACAAGCCCTGAAGCTCTTCACAGTCAAGAATGAAATTTGCAAGGATGGGTCTGGTCTTTCACCGGAGGAAGCTTTTAAATTCTTTATCAGAGGAGACCCACAAGCCTTACTGCATTCAGAACAAGACAGAAGACATATTTCAATAAAAACAAACAAAAAAGAGATGCAGGAAATAGAAAGGAAAGGAAAATGATGGGCACACAGAAAAAAATGGAGACAAAAAGAGACGGGCAAATGAAAGAAGGGGAAAAAACAAAACCTCAAGCGGCCTATGAAATGCAACAAAAGAACTATACTACAGGATCAGCATGTATTTAGGCACTGTTGTTTTGAGTACTCCAAAACAATGCTGACCATTGAATTGACTTTTCACAGAATCACTGAATGGCTGCAGTAGAGAATGACCTCTGGAAGTCATATTGTCATCCACTTGCTCCAGCAGGGTCACCTAGAAAAGGCTGCCCAGCACCATGTCCAGACAGCTTTTTAGTATCTCCAAAGATGGAGACTCTACAACCTCTGGAAAACCTGTGCCAGTTCTCAGTCACCCACTATCTTTTCAAAAGAAATATATCTTTTCAAATTAAAATGGAAAGGAGTCTTCTTAATGGAGTGGAATCTTCTTTAGTGAAAGCATCGTTGAAATTGCTTTATGTGAATAAACAAGTAATGTTTTTTTTCAAAAGAAATAATTTTGGAAAAAAACCCATGTTTTGAAACATTGCCACTGTAATCAAATTATTTTGTGCTTATATGAAAGTTGATATGATAATTATGTCCTGAAATATTACTTTGAAGTCAGAAATTACATTAAAAAAAGCTTTGACTGTCATTGAATCATACAATGACCCTGACTGTTGGGTTAATGACTATGAATTTTCAACTGATATTACATGAAAAAAGAAAATGGTTAAAATGTTAAACATTAGCATTTTTCATGAAAAGGCCACTGGCAAAGAAGAAAAGAGTTCACAGGAAACATTCTGATCACCTCTACAGTAAATCAAGGAATCACTCTCTTTACAACTCATAGGCTCACGTCGTTCATTTTCAGCCTGAAATGTACTCTTCTCCAGGAAGTGTACTCTGTCCTCATGTTCTACAAAAACAACTTTTCAAAGGGTGAGAGTTGCCATGTATTCAGTCTGGTTTTGTTTGTTTCCTTATTTTTTCATGGTCAGAGAGTCACTTCCACCACTGGAGTCCTCCTTAATGTCCCATTTACTTCACCGTATTGAAAATAATCCAATTCAATTGGCTTAGTCTCTTCACAGACCGCCTCCGTGAAGAACATCTATGGAGGTTTGGCTTTATCCTACAGTCTCTGGAAATTTTGCAAACAACTAGAAGACTATGGGGGCCTCTCGTACCCCCACACCTATAGTGAATATTTCAGTTCTTGTTCATATTATCCTTTAGGTTAGCACACTGAATATATTAGCTTACATTAATTAGAAACCAAAACAGTAAGTGACAAACTTGCAATCAGCTCTATTAGTATTTATGGAAAGCCACAGGATTATAAGCAATTGTTGAAAATTAAGCGTACTCATCACATTGCTATTTCACAGTGTATCCTTTTCAGCTTTGTTGGTTCTTATCACACCCAAGTTCTTCCTAAAGAATATTTGCTGACCTTCATACCAGATGGGTGTGAGAGATTACAAGATTAGTCAAACTGCACAATAATCTGTTCAGAACAGGATGGGAGATAAATAGCACTTTCTTAATGCAAGCGTTGTTGAAATTGCTTGATGCAAATGAACAAATTAAAGTACACTCCTAAAAAAGTTAATTTTCAGTCAGTTCTGCAAATTATTGCTGATGACTATGTAAGGTACTCCTGGCCGCAGATTTAATTAATAGTAATGTACATCATAAACTAGGCATGCTACTACAAGACACCAAAGTTCAAACAAGGCTATGTGGTAAGAAGACGTACAGTTCTTTTTCCCCTTTCTCATATAGCTTTAATTCTAAGGAAATGTTACATTTTTGTTAGACGGTTAGGTGTTAGTATGAAATAGTGGGATTCAGAAAATAAATTATATGGATCTCTTACTGAATCCTTTTGACTGACACGAATGAATGCATTTTTTACTGTCATTCGTCTTGAAATTTATAGAAAAGAGCAGTGTGAAAACCTAGACCTCTCCATACAAAAATCTCTGTACAAGAAAAAATTAAATCTCTGGCTGATGTTAATAAGCTTGACTGTCACTCTGCTGCACCGGTTTTATGTAAATTTCACAAAACTAATACCTGACTCCACACCACAAATATGTAGATTTAAACTTGAGATTTAAGAAGACACTGCTAAAACACTGAACTCTCTCCTGATCACAAACTGTATACGGCCAGCAGCAAATCTGTGAAATAAAACTTCAGCATGGTATTAGAAGTAGGCGCTATGTTGATTACTCATGTAATTCATCAGCAAACAGAAACAAGACTACACTGATATCACGAAGACAGCTAAGCACATATTTAAGGCTTTAAATCCAACGTTCATAATCTGTCCCGCCTTTCTAAAAATACAGCCATATACGCTGACGGCCAAATACCCTTCACCTGAGATCTTACAAGTAGTTGCTGCTCACCCCATAGCTTTGGTTTGCATGTGATCCCACTCTTCACATAACAACATGTCTATACCACTCAGGAAACACTTAATGAGGTGGTTGTTTTTATTTGTCAGAAAATGCTGTATTCTGCCAATTTTTAAGGAAAAAAATTTCCAATTCACTAACGGTTAAAGTGAGTGAATGCCCCATGGGTGGTCATATAGAAAGATAACTATCTGCCAGAACAGGGATAAGAGAAAAGCACCTGGTGGGTACAACCAAGGCTGCTTCTAGGGGTGGACAAAGCAGGTGCTTGCCTGGTGCTATGGAGCGATGGGAGCAACGCACCACCCAGGGCCCATGGCACAAGCCCCCTCCACCACAGCCCTGGATGACTCCCTCCCCGCTCCTGCTTTTGCCGTCAGGGAGGGAAAAGGTACCATGGGTGAAACAGGAATTCATCAAGGAGTTGGGATGGAAAGAAAAGACTTCTACCACCAGTAAAAGTTACCCTCCCATCCCTCAGTGTTAGCATGAATATGTCAGGCCCTTTCTTTGCCCTTGTCCCTCTGCTTCCCTCAGGACAGCCAGGAAAAAAAGTATTTAGAAAGCCTTGGGCTACCTTAGAGCAATCCCCCTTGAATGGTAGAGTTCAAATCCCTGCTGAGCCACATTCTGTCTATCCTCTCTCACTTTTATGTTGAAAATCTCAGCCTGATGTAATATAAGACATATTTTAACATCTTGAAAATAAAGGATATGAAAAATATTTCTTTCTCTGCTTTCATTTACCAGTGGTCCTCCATTACTTCATCTCACTTATTTCATTTCTTCTTTAATTTAACGCAGCAAAATGCATCTTAGAGGTTGGAATACACTTGTGATTTCAAACAAACATTCAATTACATAAGCTAAGGATTGGATTTGCACAAATCTTCTATTTAAGATTCAGCATTTGCATTTTTATTTATTCAAAATTCATGTTTAATTTCAAATGCATAAGTTTGTGCATGAATTTTTTTTCCCAACTATGATAAGGAATAGCTTCTCCACTGACAATGAAGTAAATAGAAAAAGCTTAACATTTTTTCCAGTATTTCTCTGGCCTGTTTCTCAAATTCAGAGTAACTCAAAAAATTGTTTCACCACATGCAAAATCCCACTTAAATTGCAGTTACCATCTTACTTTACCATACTGCTTATCTGCTTACCTGCTGTTAAAAGAAAGGTTTGTTTAACCTAATCCTCTCTTATTTGAATCATGACAGAGTATCAAGCCTCAAACCAGTCAGTTGAAAACCTGGAATAATTCATAATTGGAAATGTTTCTCTGCATACATCATTTTCTCCACAGAGATCAAGGAAAGACAGGCAGAAAACCAGACTTGCTTCTAACAAGTTATGCCCAAACTAACAGACCTGAAATGATCTCTCCATGAAGCACGCAGGTAGCTGTGTTGGTTCCCTCATAAACATTTATGGAGTGGAGTAGACAGAAGATTTTGTAACAGGGAACCTAAGATTTCCTAAAACATTGGTGCATGTTTTTGCAAAACCAAAAAAAAANGATATCAACAAAAAAAGCACTGTTTGTTAAAAGCTTATATTCAATCGTTGAGTCATTTTCTAAGAATAGATGTGACAAAAGTGATCCGAAATAACCGAAGTTGAAAATAGTAGGAGAATCAACTGGGCAGTGTGCTTAGGCAGTCATGAGAGATTTTCCCATAAAACTGGAATTTAAATAAAGAGTTTGCCTTAATGAAAACAAAACAAAACAGACCAACTTCATAAAGCTACCATAATATATTTATATAACCACATTTATTTAAATTACGTTTAACATTTCCCAAATATCTATCATCCTGCACAAATTTTCCCTTGATCTGTTAAAATTCACAGAGGTTTCAGAGAAGACTGAGTTCTCAATTTGTTCTAAGCGCACAGTAAAAGAAAGCCTTTCTCTAAGCAGATTACTGTCTGAAGGAGAGAGGGCAGGATATGGGTCAGGATCCTCACCCCGGCTCACTTACATATACTAAGGAAAAGAGATTAACTGCCAGATCAAGTGACTTAAAATATGTGACAACTGTGGTGTCTGGAGCCATTGACTCCAGTGTCTAGAGTTGGGGTTAAGAAGTCCCTGATATTCCTGTGCCTGAGCACTCATTTCTCCTACTGCATTTCAGTCCCCCCCTCTTAGCTGCAGTGACACAGCCGTTTCTGAAGCCACGCTGTAAATAAGATTGAAATGATCCAGACTAAATATAACCTGGTTTGTGTTTTGGAAAAGGTCTGAAAGATCTTTATAGCTTTAATGGTAGTGGAAGGGGAAGAAAAAGTAGGAGTGGGAACGTCAAGGTCTGACTGGAAATGTTACCCACATAAATGTTAACTGTATAGCCAGCAGATCTGCATTTCACAGGGGTATTAACAGTTCCACTCCAGCCCTAAGCCTTTCTGTAAAACAGAGGGAGGATAACTAATTCACCTAATCATCACTTTTCTATATTGAACAGCCTAATCTGGTCCGACACAGCTACAATGGAAGTCCTTAGACAAGTGTCAGTCTACTCAATCCCATCTTTAGTGTTCTTTCTGAGAGCAATATCCTTTTCGTACTTCTGACTAAAGGCTACAGTAATGTCACACATTTTAAGAATGAAACATGCTAGAGTCATATCTATATTTCAGGTCAACAATCAGTTCTGCAGATCTCTTAGGACAGAACTGATATTACCCAGATGTTTTGGGTGTTGACAGAAGGAAGAGCAGGTCCCAGTGGAATTCTAAAAAATGGAAAATGGGAACACAACCCCCCGCCCCAAATCTACAATATTAGCAGTTACATCTCTGGGAAGACAGAATTTTTACATTCTTGATCCAAAATTCATAAACTCAGAAAAATTATTCAACTGCTAACTTACAGCAAACTTGTTTAACTGAAATTCCAATCTTATATGCCTCCTTTTCTAACCTAGGGACGATGTAATAGCCTCCTGCTTCATTGGGTTTAAGATTCCCCTGGTTGTAAAGATTTCTCTAAGCTGCTTCCCTTCATGAGCAGTAGATTGCAGAGGAATAATTTCTCTGCAGCCTTTTCTTAGTGAAAAGCTCCGCAAATTGATTTTTCACCCTCCACTCTCCCTTTCAAGAAAAAAATTGAAAATAAACAAGCCAGACTGTCACTGAACGCATGTGCATCTTGTTCCTCAAGTAGCTTTATAACAAGGCAATATAAATAAAGTATTAGACTTGCATTAATAATAAAACCTACTCAAAGAGCTCATAGAAGCATTGGGGGGTTTCATAAAATTGAACACGCTTTACTAAACTGGGAAACCTGAGAAGATTGAAAGTATTTCCTCCCTCTTAAACTACAGGAAAGAGTTAGACCTCTTGTTCTATGGGAATTCCAAACAACAAAATATTTCGCTATGATATTCTTAGTATTGTAATATTTTTACAAATATGCTTGCACTATGTACACTCTGTATTCAAAATATTTCATCCTGCCACTACACCATAGGGAAGAGTGCAACCTCAGAGGAAACCAGGACTCAAACTATTAAAACATTTCATACATTCACAGAATTTTTTAAATGACACCTTGGAATGAAGCCCACAGGTAGAATACATTCCCTCAAGAAAAAGTACCTATAACTGTCAGTTACATTCTGCTGAACTTCCTGACTGTAGCCTGGAGAGTTGATAAAACCTGTTAACGAAATACCTATTATCAAGCTAAACAGCTATGACAACAAAATGCTTGGAGATATTTTCAATATACATGACATCTTTCTTCACAAATAGATCTATTCATACTCAAAAGCAAAAAAAAAACCCTAGTACTGGATGACTTTGCATCAGATACTTTATTTTAAAGAAAACATAAAAAGCAAATTAAATGTCTATGTTATTATGCATAAGATTTTCCTAGTGTAAAAGACATCCCAATTTTACATAGCTTTGAGCATCATCCTAGAGAAAGCGCATTGAAAATTGGCAGTCTGTGCTACTGTCCACTAACCTAGCTCTCGCTGTGATTTTGGCCAAGTCATTCTCCCTTCTTCTCTCTTGAAGAGTGACTGAACCTTCCTGCTTGCAAAAATCAGATTATAATAAACAAATATTTAACATCACAGAGAACTGGTGTGAGTTAATGAAGCATTTGGAAAGCCATTTGTAGTTCTAGAGCACTAGCAAATGCTAAGTGCCGTTCTTTTCTCGTATGAGAATATAAATTAGTGACCAGCAAGACTTCAGACGAGACACATGCGAGGCCACAGCTGTGGGCACCCACTGTTTCAAAAATATTCTATGCCATACATATTTTGAACTTTGCATCTTTATGGCCTACTTTACTTCACCTGATATTCAGAATGGTTCTTTGTCTCAAAAAGAGCACGTGTATGTAACTCGTAATTTGCTGGAATATCTTCCAATTTCAACAGCCCGTAAGTAGTCCATATTTGACGATTTTTACAACTTGACAACTTAAGTTGGAATACGCTAGTCACTTCAAACAAGCATTCAATTACATAACCTAAGGCTTCAGTTCTTACAAGTTTTCTATTTAAGACTGAGCATTTGCATGTTTAGTAATCTTAGATTAGAAATTAGACCTCTGCCTAAGCACCAAGCTGTCAATCCTTTGAGACGTAATAAAAAGCTCTTTAGTGTCTTCATTATTTGAACTGCAACAGCAAAACTGAAGATTTTGCTGGGATTATTCTTTCACCTCTTCTTTGAGATTGAAAAGTTATTTCAAAACTTGCTTGCATTTTTTTTCAAAAATCCTTATTCCTCCATAAAGCTAACATACGTCTCATTAAGAGAATGCTGATTTTGTTTGAATGTTGATTTCACTTGAAACATCTCTCCCAGTAAAGAGTGGTCGCTCTCTTTTCAGATAAATTCTACGCTAATGACATTTTACAGGTTTTGTCATTACTAATTAGGAAAACTATTGCAACTATATCAGCTGTCTTACAAAAAAAGGATTCTATAGCTTGTGTGGCCATGTATCCTTTCTGGCATATCCTTACTTATTCTGCACTCCATCCAAGCCCTCTTAAGGACACGGAGGTTTATGCATCCCTTTTTGACAGCTAGGAAAGCAGACACCTCAGTATTAAAGACTCCTTTTGTCAATAAACATTCAGCATTTTTCATAACTCCAGCTGTACAGATTGAACTCTGCTCCCAGAGCAGCATAAACAGGAGCCAAATCCGAATTTAACAATGTTGATGAACTGCAGATCATCAGAAGCAGCTGACTCCTTGCTGCATTTACACTAGGAAATTCAAGTATGCTTGACACATTATCTTGGTACACAATTAGCCCTAGTTTGTGATACTAGGAGTTTTAATCCATAAGGAGAGTCTGAGTCCATGAAAAGATGACTGTGTTCTGGATCAGTTTAAAAAGATGGTCAGGAATGCATTTCTTCTAGCTAGATAACCTCAGAAAGAGACAAATACAGAATTCCAAGATTACACAGTTCTCATTTCATGGAATATCAAAGAATGGGAGAAATCAATGTCCTGCTACTTACTTGCCTAACACCAAATTCCACTTTGACATATTTCCTGGATACAAAAATGTTGCAAATAATCCAGATAGTAATCCAAATTCCTGCAATTGCTTTCAAAAGTTTAAGGACTCTGTACCATACTGCAAGGAGTTTCTCAAAAGGCTGTCTGAATTTTACATTTCCCTGTTCAATATTTAGTATTCTTTTAGTTTCACCTCAAGGTTCTGAAGAGTGTAGCAAATACAGACATGGAAGGGCCTTTCACACACTTTTCTTCACTTTGCTAGTGAACTGTCTCATTTAGATTTCTTTTTTATTGACAAGCCCCAGTAGTCAACCCTATATCCTAGTAATAAATTCACTGCAGTTTCTGCAGTATTACTGGATGCCAGTAATTGCTCAATTATAGCAGCAGGAGCCCTAAAATACTGTGAACCTTACTGGTATCCAGTTATTTACCTGAAGCCAAATTCTACTGTTAAACCCATGAAAACATTTTTCCAGTATTAATCTTCACTGTAGGTATTTACTAGGGACAATAACCAAACCGCTCATCTTTAGTTCCCCTCCCCACTATCAATTATTTTGACTCTCTAGGACATCAAAGGCTGTGATATAGAGGCAAGGGGAGCATATTAAATATAAGCAGAAAACCTGTTTTTAAAGCACATACTCTACACCCAAGCATTACTTTAATTGAGTAAGAAAAACAGAAAAAGGAGGTTTGTGCAACCAATTAAAACTAACCAATGCTATTCAAATATTGGATGAGTAATAGTTACTATGCACTGAAAAGTTTGCAAACCAGAACCTATTCCTAGATATTGGTAATTATTATTGAAAGACTGCTAATTTCAAGAGAATACTGCACTCCTACATAAATTGCAAAAAAGAAAGTGATGTTAAATTAGTTAGCTATAGGATAAGGTATGAATTATTTACTAAGCTTGATTCATGTGCATAATTCTTCAGTCAAGCATACAAATTAGATCAGGTAATTCCACACAATCATATGATTACTAATTTCATATGCAATTACTTCATCAGTGGCTGCAGTTGCAGAATTTAGAATTACAAATTTGATATATTATTGTTTACATATTTTACAGACAGCTAATACATTTTTAGAGTCTATGTAGACACTTAATACAGAGGTTTAATACCCAATTTTTATACTTCAGTGATAAATATAAGATATTAAGATAAGGCCATATGCTCATAAAAAATGGTTTCATCTAACTGTAGAAGAGTACTTGCAACTTTTATGTTTCTTTGGTTTGTAAGGCATAAATGGCAGCATGTTACAAATCAGGGATTTTTGTTAATGTCAGAAAATGTTAAGGACAATAAAAAAAGCTTCTCTAAATACATTAGCAATAAAAGGAGGACTAAGGATAATCTCCATCCTTTAGTAGATGGGAGCGGAAACATAGTGACAAAGGATGAAGAAAAGACTGAGGTACTTAACGTTGTCTTTGCCTCAGACTTTAGTAGTAGGACCAGTTGTTCCCTGAGTACCCAGCCCCCTCAGCTAGTAGACAGGGGCAGGGAGCAGAATGAAGCCCCCACAATCTAAGGGGAGATGGTGAATGACCTGTCACAGCACTTAGACACACACCAGTCTATGGGGCCAGATGGGATCCAGCCAAGGGTACTGAGGGAGCTGGCACAAGTGCTCAACAGGCCACAGTCCGTCATTTACCCTTACTCTTCTCCCAAGTAACAAGCGATAGCACGAGGAGAAATGTCCTCAAGTTGCACCAGGGGAGATTTAGATTGGATTTTAGGAAAAATTTCTTCACTGAAAAGATTATCAAACATCGGAACAGGCTGCCCAGGGAAGTGGGGGAATCGCCTGGAGGTATTTAAAAGATGGGTAGATGTGGTGCTTAGGAACATGGTTTAGTGGTGGTTTTGGCAGTGTTAGGTTGACGGTTGGACTCAATGATCTTAAAGGTCCCTTCCAACCCAGGCGATTCTATGATTGGAACACATACCAATATTCATTTGAGAGGGAGTGAACAGCAAATGCAGAGTAACCTTCTACTTAAGTCCTAACAATTGCTATCATTGAGACTTAAGTAACAATCAGATTGCTGCTGCTATATTTGATCGGTTGCTAACAAAGTTTTCTTCTGAAATGTTCTTTTAGCTACCTATGTTGGTAGGAACTTAAGAAAATTGTTCAATATTCTGAATTCCTGGTGACGGTTATATTCAACAGTCTGTTCTTATTTGCAGTTTCTATGACTACTGGAGCAGCACTAATTTCTTCAAATTGAAAGGAAATAGAATCCAATTTGTATATTTAAACAAGAACATGCCCAATTTTCTTTGAAAGCTATTCCAGCAGAAAAAGCATACATATACATGTATACATTTTAACCCAAAAACACAGGCATATATATTCCATTTCAAAGATTTAACAAAGGAGAGAAAAGCAAAATCAATTTTAACTACTTATTTTGTATATAATATTAGGAAATTTTAGCCATTATTGAAAGAATTCTACTTTTACTTTTTCCAAATATTCACTACCAGCCATGTGAATTTTTTAGTGGGACAAAATAATACAATAAAAAGAACACCATAAATACTATGTTTCTTTCTCAAAGAGTTTCCTATGCATCCTATATGCTATTCAGCTTACAAGGCTTAGGATCTTCTTTTTTTCCTGTATCACACCTGTTATTTATTTTAATTCCCTGAATCTAACACAAGGAAGCACTAATACATATGCAGATGTTGTGAAATTATGACTCATTGTATTGATTTCAATGGTATTGGTCACATATTTGTGTAATGTCTTTTCTAGTAACTCCAGCTTCCTTAAATATATTGTAGTGTTTGCCAAAAGAAGTCTGATGACAGCAAAAAAACACACTGCCAGAATAAGCAAAATTCATCATACCTGCTGTAGGTATTTCTAATTGAAGAAACTAGCTGGTTTTTATGCTATTCCTGTATTTTTACTTTATCTTTAATCTATCATTTTAAAAAAAAAAAAAATTTTACTGCATATGAGCATGCACCTACTGGTTTTGCTTTCAGAAGAATCCCCCAGACAAAGAAAATTTTAGGTGCAAAAAATTATCCCTTTGATAATCCTCACTGCTATGCAACGGGGCAGCCACACCGCCCCCGTCAGCCATCACACAAGGCAACTTGCAGCACTGCAGAGCCCAGACAGCTGCTAGTTAGGGACTCCTGAGTTCTGGATAACCACAGAGCCTCCCAGACAACTAGCTTGATATCCTTGCTTCATGCCAGCTGGCTCACCTGTCCACTTTCCCTTCAAATACTGAAGAATTGACATAAAATACATGTCTGTTAAACCAACATTTTTCAAGGCACTGCTGTTCTGCCAGAAAACTCATGACTGGATTTAAAATTAAGTACTGGAAAATAAATTAGGATCAAATTTTCTGATTTAAATCAAAACATTAGTGAATCCATCCTTTTTCCTATAGTAATTCTCTCATCCTAGTTTTCCTTTGTGCCAAATTACTTCTTTTCTTGGAAAAGCCCTTCAGAAGGAGAAGGAAATACAAAAAAAACATCTTCTAGGGCACAGCGGAGGAATCTTCTCTAGTTTTCATTTCTTTCAGTGAACACTCTATATTAAATATCATTCCGCAACCCTCAGATTCTGACCATGCACTTCCATATATATCTTAAGACATACAAAAAGCTTTCCTGGCTAACAATGAAAGATACTTTTGTCTTTATTAATGCCTAAACTATCAATTTCATGTGTCAGCTGGGTAGCTATGTGGAGATAGCCTTTCTTACCTTTTGGTTGTCCTGAGGAAGAGAAATGTGAATGCCAATCAGTCTCAAGAAAACACAGTCATACCATGTTAAGAATCACTGCTCGACAGGATGGATTGCTTCAGGTTCAATCAGTTGTTCTGCAACTGCTCATAAGACAGGCCTGGGCAAGCTAAAAGGAAATTTTTTTTTTATTTTTAAATGTTAAGAACTGATAACAATCATCACCTTAGTTAGGAAACAAAGAGAGAGAAAAGGTACATATTTTACAAGCATTTATACATGTGTTTCAGTCAGATCGCTAGGCTTCTCTTACCCTACAAAATTTAGTTAATATGTTAACAGATACTTTGCATTATTCCTAGCGGAATGCTGTGATATACATCCAGTCCTATGCCTTCCATCTACATTAATGGAAAACAGTTCAGACCAAGCAGCCTACATTTTATCTGCTTTTGTCAGAATTAAAATAAAATGCCTTCCATTCTTCTCCCATCTCCCCTTCATTTACTACCCAAAATCCTGAGCCGGCTTTATGAATGCAGTCCATCTTTTTCTCTCAAGTGCCACCTTCCACTTTGGGGACGGTGAGATAGCATTGGTCTGAACTATTTTTTTCTCTGTCTGCTCTGATGGACAGAAAACTTGGTGACTGCACAGGAGAAAACAGTGTTCTATTCACTTTATTACATCCATCCATCAGTCATTCTAACTAACATAGAAAAGCAGTATTTCTAAGAAGTGTCCATTTACAGTATTGCCACTTCTGTAAGTGCTCAGAAAAGAAACTCTCTAATTGATATTTGTAACCAGTGTAGTTCACTACAACCTCTATAGACACTAAAATATTTTTTTCTAAACAAAATCAGAAATAAAAGCTTAAGCAACAAAATTTCTCTTTTTTATAGATTAAGTAGCAATATACTTATGCAGCTATCAAGAACAACCAAAATATGTAAGTTTAATATCTGTACATGATGACTAAGTTAATACGGCCATTAAAACGTAAATATTAATCTTTTCCCCCATATAATGCATACAAGTGAGAGCAAAATCCACACCTTTCAAAATATTGAGCTTAAGCTTTTGAGCCTCAATCCAGCAAACACATTCACAATGTAGGATTTGTCCCATTTATTTTAGTTATACATGTTAAACATCTTTTGTTGGATTGGAAACTTGGACTTGTAACTTATTTTTGTCATCAACATCTCTTTCACTGGTTATCAAATAGCTCTTGAATCTGGAAATTCTTTGGAGAATGAATTCGATAAAGATAATAACTTGCTCAGGGGGAGAATAAGGCTGCTGGGTTTGTCTGCATCACATGTAATACATGAACCCAGTTAACACCATTCTGATGTTATGTTTCCAAGATACACACAAGCATTTTGCTAGCACCGGCTTATCTCTGGCTCAAGGCCTCAATATAATTATGGCTCCAGGGTAGAAATGGAAGACTTTTCTTTAAGCATTGCAATGGTAACGCAGGCTGCCAACTGAAGAGGAAGGTAGGAATCTTGACAGATATGAAATACAAGAACTTACTAGGCAATAACAGCATACCATAAGCATGTCACGGGGCTTGTTTGTATAACAGCTAATGAATGTTTTTACACAGCAAAGTCCCTCCCTCAGGAGTCAAAAAGAATAAAACTGACTACTGATTAGAATTTGCCATCTTACTTCGAAATCTAAATTATAAGCTACGATAAAAAGCACACATGCCATTAATTACATTTAAAAATAACTAAGCATGTAAGCTGCTTTTGATATGCATCTATTTAAGGTGACATTAGAGGTTACTCTCAAAAACCTTAAAATTCTCCCCATTTCATTAAAAAACTCAATATTGGAATTTCATAGGCAGGGAAACATGGTTGTCTAGGAGAGGCAAAGAAGCAAAATGAAATGCAAAGAAAGAAACAGTAGAAGGAGCTGTGAAATTAATCAGTCATATGGTTTACGTTAGGATAAACAAGTTTGCTCAACGTGGACTCAAAACGGCAGATGACTCGAGTTGTCAGAAACATTGCTCTAAATATATTTCAAGAGCATTAGGTGTTTCTTGTGAACCTTTGTTTCCACGTGGCAGAACTTCATCTAAATCACAGCATCACTGTGCTCCCTACTCCTACTGCTGAACCGTTATGTACTATATGATTTTTCCTGCAGTGCACTGTGAAGTGAATATCAGAAACAAGTGCACCCTGAGACTTTTACATCCTGCAAATATGCAGGATTCCTCCTTCTGTCACCCCTTCACCCACTTTGCCAACAGAGACACGAAGGGGATTTAACACAGCTCTACACCACAGTGCTGACAGTTGTAGATTCTATGAAAATTAGACACTTTACCAGATATGGCATTGTAAGTTAGCCATTATACTACCACATAGCTTTTACACAACTACAGATGAGTTCTGAGTCTCAGAGAAAGACAATGGGATACAAGGTCATTGCCAATGTCACTTTGGAAAATGAGATTTAAACTAAGTTACTTCAGTGCTTTAACATAACATCTGACAGTCACAGGTTCATAAAGTGTTTGTATATACTACTAAGAATCTTAAAATTAAGACAGAATTTTTTTGTAGACAGTTGATTCAAGACAGCTTATCATCAACATCTTGAAAAGGGTACAGAGGAAAACACAAAGCATCCTCAGAATTCCAGCTTTCTAATCTTATTAGGCTATTCTTATGAAGAAAGTCTGTTTTCATGTATTTATTTAAAAAATGTCTTAGCAAAGAAAAATTGGATGAAAACTATATTATCTGGAGTGCAATCATCAAATCTGGCTTCAGACAAATCCATTCAGTTTACCTAGTCCTAATAAAAGATTTATTATTGCTCTGAACGTAAGAAAAGGAATTCCTGAATAAAGGAACTCCCAAAATAAAGTAGTACAGACAGCAGAAAGATTTTGAAAATCAAAAATACAGATTATAAACCTGCACAGTAAGTTCATAAATTGACGAGATGTATTGATAGGGCCCATTCCCACATGACTGTGTATTTCATCAGTCCAGAGAGATTGTCATCTACTGTCTCTGAATAATTCTGAGCGCAAAACTAACTCATGGTTAGTTTTGATGATGGTTAGTTTTTAATGATGGCGGTGGGAATATTTTTGAATTATTGCGTGGGAAAATCCATGAAATTTCCCAGCTGCAGCGGAGACTAATTATTGCTAGTCCGTTTAGGACAAAATCTAATTCAATACCTAAAAGTCACAAGACTTTACAGCTACTGCATCTGACCTGATTTCCATAATCTCCTGACTTCTGCACACTGAGTAAGCCTAGGCACAAGAAGGTTTCTTGTGAGTAATTGTTGATATTTTGGTGGCTAAGTTACAACCTATGTTGCAATCTTTTTATGCTGTTTGTTTTTATGCTATGGTTGTGCTTACTGCTTGTACTATTGTCTATATACTGAACTGTGTGTCCTTTGTATGTTTTCAGAGACAAATGATTCAGTATTGTTGACCTTCATGAGATACAGAATAGAATGGTCACCAAATCATGCATACTACTTACTGTTTGAGGCCAGCAGGTTCACTCTTTAATGAATTATTCCAGCTCCAGTGATACATAAAAACCAATCTGTTTGCTATTTTTGGATAAAAAGACACCCTGCCTCAGCTATCACAGTTACAGAGTGACTGAAGTGGAGCATGTTTGATGTTTTGAAGATGAAAACTGCAGGCAAGAAAACAGAAAACAAAATGGAACTTCAGTTAAAATGCTAGCTTTCATTTCCATTTCACACTGTGATTATATTACTGGTCCTGAATGTGTCTTTTCCACATTTTCCCTCCTTTATTCTTTTATATTTTTTTGGAAGTTTGACTGCCCAAAGAGCTATTTTTAATGACACTTACTTGTTCTGGCTTCTCTTTCCAGGATTCTGTTTTACAACATTAACAATAACAAGCAAAAAGCAGTGGAGTGTTGTAATCACAATACACACAGGGTGAGACAAAGTCTCAATGATACATCCTTGAACTGAAGAAATCCACAAGATCCTGCCCAGGTGTCCTTCCTGGCAGCATTATACCCTAAATTTCTTAATAAAAACGAATGACCAGTAAATCTCTTTTTTAAGTAACCAAGAAAATTAAAATCCTACCCAAAGATTCTTTTCATTAGGATACGACTGAGGTATTTGTAAGGTTTTCAAGAATTTCTCATTCTAAATCGCAAAACATTTAATGAATCAACACCTTCTAGCCATAAGAATTAAGCCAGGACCAAATTAAATTTCTTTTGTCATGAATAAGCATATTTTAAAATGCACTACTCTTTCTAAATTAAGAATAAGCATGAGGTTTTTTTGTCCAAAATCCTATGGTTCATCAGTAACAAATGCAACAAGAACTAAGTCATTGGTATTTTCTGGGGTCCCAGAGAATTTTCCTAACAGGAACCACATGCAATGAGTCATAATCAGGTAGGTTTAACATTGAAAGCCATGATATAGAGTGAAGTAAGCTGGCTAAACTGAGCAAAGGAATAAGAGATGCTGAATTTCTGTTATTTTAAATATTGCCCATTGCTGTTCAGTGCTCAGCTACTACCTGTCTTTTGCAGGCATTTCTTTGCATACCTATAAACTCAACTTCTGCTGTGATGCAGTTTGGATCCTAAGCGATGACAACAATGTTTCAGCTGTTCCAAAGGCCGTCTAACATGTAAGTTATTGACAGTAAAAAAACCAAGTGTCTTCTTGTAGCACCACAGTCAGGAAATTCCAGATTGTCCCCTTAAGAAGTTTAGCAGTATCACTCAGTTCAAGCGAGACAAGTACTTTTAGAATAACACCTTGTCTCTGGCTCTATTACAGATGACAAAATGGCAAACTGCCTCATCCAAAAAAGCAAAACAGGACCACTCTTAAGTGACAAATTAACTGAGGACTTCCAGGGGGTTACTTAAAACATATTAGCATTCTCAATAAAAGTGGTACTTACAAATAGAGCAGAACTCCATGGATCTAAAATGAATGCTTGCAACAATTCCTTGGCAATTTGTTTTACTGTCTCTCAGAGGAATTTCTGAAGTTAACTTGGTTTTATATTATCTACTACTAATCATGAAAGGAGCTTCATTAGACTTGTCAATATACCAGATCTAGATTATGTAATTTATAGAAAGATCGTATGATTCTCATGCCAGAAGTGGTCTCCTCATCTCAAAAAAAGTATTTTGAATGAACTTTGTTTCTACACAGTCTTTTTAAGAACACTACGGAAACCTCTCTATTTATGTGAGCACAGTACCAAATGTCAATGGAATCTTTTTCATTTATGCCACCAGTCTCAGACAATGGCCTGCTAATTAGCAATTTGGCAATTTCAGCAATCACAGAATGTCTTAGGTTGGAAGAGACCTTTGAGATTATCAAGTCCAACCATAAACCTAACACTGCCAAAACCACCCCTAAACCATGTCCCTCAGCACCATGTCTACCCATCTTTTAAATACCTCCAGGGGTGGTGATTCCACCACTTCCCTGGGCAGCCTGTTCCAGTGCGTGACAACTGTCGAGGGTTTGGGCCGGATCGGCCCAAGCAAGCCGAGCGACAGATGTTCCCTCTCTCCTGCCGAGCAGGAGAGAGAGAAGAAGAGAGACTAGTTTAGTAAGAACTAAACTATTTTAATGAAATATAAAGAATAAAATAACAAAAGAAAATAATGAAATATATACAAAACCGTATCAAGCTCCCAGGATGACAATCACGTCACCAGCAGGCACTGGGAAGTCCCAGACCGGACTCAGCGACGGAAGGGAACTGGATTTCAGGAACACATGGGTCAGGATCAAAGGCAGACGAACCGATGGAGTCCTCCTCGGACGCCGGCCATTGAAGAAGGAAAGCAGGAGTCCCAGCAAGAGCAAAAGCCCAAGCAAGTCGGAGAAGAAGGTGAAGCCGTAAAACGGGAAACGGATAAAACCGGAACAACTGAAACAACGGAACCACGGAAC
>VZSF01003760.1:0-12708 GCA_013398295.1 Chionis minor
GCCGCAGGGCTGCGCGGAGCTGGTGCGGGAGCCGGGCTGCGGCTGCTGCGCGACCTGCGCCCTCGGCCGCGGCACCGCCTGCGGGGTCTACACGGCGCGCTGCGGCGCCGGGCTGCGCTGCTACCCCCCCCGCGGCGTGCCCCGGCCCCTGCACACCCTCATGCACGGCCAGGGCGTCTGCACCGACCTGGCCGACGTCGAGGCCATCCAGGAGAGCCTCCAGCCCCCAGGTAAGGGGGGCCCAGGGCGGGTGCCGGCGGCGCCCCCCGAGTGGCCCCCGCTTGCGCCGAGCGCTGGCTTGGCAAGGGTTGGGGCCGCGGGGCTGAGGGGGGGCTCAGCGGGGACAGCCCGGGGATGGAGGCGCTGGGAGCGTGTGCCGGGAGGGAGCAGCCCTGAGCTCCCGCAGCCGGGTGCCAGCGGGTCGCGTCGGTGCCGTCCTCACGCACCGCTGGCACAGAGGCACCGTGGCCGGTGGCTCCGTGCGTGCTGGAGTGGGGTGTTTTGCAGGGACTCGTCACCCGCCGTGTGCTGGCTGTGGAGTGCCCCTGGACGGCAGGGTGGCCCGCGGTCCCGTGGGCACCTGTGGCCTCTGGGGACAGGTCCCAGCTGCTGGGGAAGCTCCCGTTGCATGGTGACCCTTGTGCTGCCGCTTCCCTGGGATGCGGCTCTGCCCGCGCTGCCAGGAGGAAACAGGAAAGAGGCCTCTGGGCACCTGCTTCCCTCGCAGGCAGGTCAGGCTGGGCTCTGTGCCGGGGCTCTGCCACGAGCTGTGTCCTTCCTGCAGCCGGGCAGGACGGGGCGTGCAGGCAGCAGGAAGGGCCAGGCTAGAGAAACCCTCTGCCAGCAGGGTCTGCCCACGCCTGTCTGGCCCAGGACCCTCTCGCAGGTGTGGATGGTGGCCCCCTGCCACCGCTATGATGCCCAGCCAGGGTCTGGGGGCCAGTAGTGGAGCTGGAGGTGGGGGGCCAGGAGCGGAGCTGCCCGGGTCACATCGTGGCTTTGACAGGGGGAATGGAGCCGTTCCTGGGGGCTGAGTGCAGAGAGCTGGCCCGTGGGGCCAGCCCGTCAGTGGGTCTGGATGCCATGCTTCCCCCTTCCCCGTCCTGCGGGCTGTGATGGGCACCACGTCCCCTGGAGCTGGGCAGCAGCATCCCTCCACGGGACAGTCCACAAGCTGGCTTGGTCCTGTGTCCCTGCGTGGGGTCACCCCGAGCTCCCTGAGGGGCAGAAGGGGCTGGAGCAGTGTCTGTCCCGAGGGCCGGATCCCAGCTCCGTTCCCTCCTCGCAGGGCTGGTCCATGACAGCTCTGCCGGTGTCCCCATGGTGAGGAGGGCCCTTCGCAGGTGGGTCCCTCTGGCCACCCTTCTCCAGGGAGAGAAGTTGGCTGCAAGTGCTTGGCACGGGATCTGCTGCGGAGACCCCCTGCCCTGCCTGTCTGTCCTCATCCCACATCCTGCAGGAGCTGTCTGGGCTCCCTGGCCTGGGGCTGCGTCGGGCTGCCAAGGCCTGTTGGTTTTGGCTGTGCCCTGTGTAACGCAGCATTTTTTCCCAGAGCCTTTAGGAAACAGACTTGCAGTTTTTTCCCTTCCTTCCCGCGGAGTTTTGGCCCTGCTAGGGATGGGTGGGTGGCCGTGGGAGCCGGGCTCACCCTCTGGGCACTGCGCCTGCCAGCAGCATCGCAGGTGGCAGGAAGGGGGAGCGGGCAGCAGTGACCCCCTTTGCTCGGGCCAGGCCGGCGGGACGCGGGCAGGACACCCTGCAGCACGTTGCTTGGTGCAGCCCCGGTGGGAAGGTCCCGGTGGGACGTCTGCGCTGCGGGTCCCTGTCCCGCTCCTGCAGCCCAGAGGCAGTGTGAGCGTGGGGCTCGTCGCTCCCACCGCAGCCCTGCCTGGCACAGCGAGGGCACCCTGGCGCGGCCGGTGCCTCTGACTTGTCCCCTCTGGGTAAGCAGAAGGGACTTAAGTGCCTATTTAGAGGCAGAGGCGTATGGAGCAGGTGTCCCTTGGCTGCGCCCGCGTCCCCCAGGGCTGAGTGGGCGCCGGGCGAGCGGAGGCTGCAGCGGGCGGGCGGCCGGGAAGCGGTTAACGTGCAGCTCGTACAGTAAACACTTTGTCTGGGGGCTCGGCCCGGGGGGCTCCGCATTCCAGGGAAGAGGCTGGGATTGAGGGGGCTGGGCTGAGGCTGGGCTTTCTGAGGAGCTGGGCGATGCTCCCGGCTCCATCGCCAGGAAAGAGCCTCTCTGCTTGCCCGGGACCCATGGAACCCACGGGATGGGAATTTCTAAGAAGTGAGGTGGCTGCTTTCCCGAGCCGAGACCCTCTCCCATGGCTGCGGGTCTGGGGACGTTGTGCAGGATGCTGGTCCCTGCCTCCCGCTCCCAGCCTCGCCAGCTCCCGGGGCATCCTGCTGCTTGGCCGGAGCCCTGCAACGGTGCCAGGCGCAGGAGATTCCAGCCATGGCTTTTGGGCACAGCCTGTGAGTGCCGGGGGGAGGCGATGGCTGAACCCGTGTGTGGCAGCTGGGAAGAGATGAGGATGTTTTCCCCAGCACACGGTGAGCAATTTAATGCTGGGTAAATAATTATGTCTGGGAAAAACTGAGCCCATGGGAGTCGTGTGCATCCCGTGTGGTTGCTGTAAGCAGTGGCTGGGATGGATCCTGTTCCCTTCCTGTGTTTAGTGACCAGGAGGGGCAGTGGTGGCCAAGCCCCGGCTGGACGGTGTACGGGCAGCGAGGATAGACCCCGTATGCATCCGTCACCGTCCCTTTCTCACCCTGTCCCAGCTGTGCCTTGGGATGGGATCTGGCCTTTGCCCACACTCGGGTTTCTCTGGCTGGCATGGCTCTGGTCCCCACAGGGGACAATCTGCATCTGCGTCCCTCACACCCTCTCCTGCATCCCGACCTCTCCTCCATCAGGCTCATGTCCGGTGCTGAGCCGAGAGGCGCAGATGTGCTTGTCCGTGTTTGAGCACAGCAGGGCTCAGCAGCGTGTCCCTGCGGGATGGGGATGGGCCAGGCTTCTCGGCCAGCTCCCCTGGCCAAGGAACAGTAGGTGCCTGGTGCCTGCTGCGCTCCAGCCACCCCCGCGCCCCGGCTGGGGCCAGCGCTGAGCAGGACAAGCACAGACTTCCCCGTGCCGGCACCTGCCAAGTTGCGAGCCCCGGCAGCCAAGAGAGCCAGCGCTGTGCCGGGGCCCTGCCAGGACCACCCGCAGGCAGCGCCAGGGGGGCCAGGTGGGGAAGCGGAGGGTGCTGGGACTCCCCGTGGCTCATGTGCCGTGTTGGCCGCCGACACGTGGATGTGTCCTCTCTGGCCCACCTGGGGTCCTTTGCACCTGGGCTGGTGGAGTAGGGGGGAGCAGGGCTGGAGCGGTGGGGTCCCCTGACACTTGTCCATCTCCCAGGGACACACAGATGGTCCCAGGGCTTTGGTCGCTGCCCCAGACTCTCCTCCCATGGGAGCCACGCGGTGGAGCCCGGAGCCCTTCACTGCTCCCTTGGGCTCCGCGGTGAATCACAAGTTCAGCACGTGACCAACCTCATTTGCAGCTCCCGTTAATTGAAGGCGACGCTGAATGACTCGTTTGTGTCTCCTGTCTGTGGGCTGAGCAGAATGCCGGGAAGAAGTTCTCCTCCTGCCAGGATGGGGTGGCCAGTCTGTGCAGCCGGCAAGGGCAGCACCCGTCCCCATCCGCTTGGCACCCGCTTGCATCCCAAACGGAGCAGAGGGGCTTCCCCCAGCCCTTGGCCAAGTGGGCACCCCCACCTCCGCTCTGCCTGTCCTTCCCTGCGGCTCTGAGATCTCTCTCTGCCGGCACAGCCCGAGCCGTGACCGGCAGCACCACGGGCTGCCCTGTGCGGCCAAGGCTGCTGGGCGGAGTGGGATTGGGGGGAGAGGTGTGGGGAGGCTCAGGGACACCCTGCAGGCACTGGCACTGCTGGGCTGGCATCCAGATAGTGCTTCCCAAGGGGTCGGGGCAAAGCGGGCTGCACGGGGAGCGGTGCGGGGGTGGCGGGCTGGTGGCCTCCAGGCTCCACAGAAGTTGCTTTTTCCATGTCTTTGTGCGGGAGCGCGAGGAGTTTCCCCGTCCAGCTGGTGCAGGATTGCCAAGGGAGGCGAGAGGCTCCTCGAGCTGCCGCATGTCGCTTAGCCGCTGGGAAAATCACCCCGAGCGGGGAGGGATCCTGGGGCTGGTGTGCAAGTTGGGGGGCAGCTCGGCTCCCCCGTGTCGGGGGGACTGTGGGTCCCAGAGCTCTGTCCCCAGAGCTGGGCACTGGGCGAGAGCCGCCTCGCTGCCCAGAGGCACCGACGGTTCATGTGACCTTATGAAAATGTTATTGACATCTGGTTTTGTTTAAACTGAGATTTGACGCTCGGAAGAGGCTGGCAGGGGGAGGGGGGGTGTCTGTCCGTGCCGGGGCTGGGTGAGGGCTTTCCCCGGGCAGAGCGGGCAGCGGCTGGTGCCTTCCGGTCCTGCCTTTCCATAGGGATGCTGAGACTTCAGCATGTGGTCCCTGCCGGTGCCAAACCTCCCGCCTGGCTCTTCCTCGCTTCTCTCCCTGCGATGGTGCAGGGGGGAGGCCGGGGAGGGAAGGAGCACCCCTGCCCGATCTCCCCGGACCCCCCGGCTGGGCTCTGCCGCAGGCGCCCGTGTTGCGCCACGGCCCCGTGGTTGGTGCCACCGGGGCTGGTGCGCGCCAGGGCTGGCATCGCTCTGCATGAAGTCCTGGAGCCTTTGGGTTTGTGTTTCAAATTTCAAGGGCATGAGGCATTTCCTGGAAAAAATTGACAGATTAAACAAAAAGCAAATAGCACAAACGAAGGAGAAGGATTTGATCAGGGCTTCGCTATGAACTTTAGCCGGGCTGCTGGGAGCTGGTCCAGGAACCCTCCGCTGCAGGGGGGCCGTCGTGTGAGGTGCCGATGGGAGACGAGGGCTGGGGTCCCATGGGGACGTGGTGGGCAGGAGGCTGCGGCTTTGAGCCTGCTGCCTGCCCGCTGCCTGCCCCCTGCCTGCCTGCAGGAAGGGCCGGTGCTGGGCATCACCCGCCCTGGTGCTGTGGGCCCCTGGGTGCTTCTAGCCATGCTGCATTGTGATCACCCCCTGCCTGCTTTAGGGAGGTTTTTCCCATTGCTGGCTGCAATATTGAGTTGTGTAAACCCCAGCCCCGGGATAAACTTGGGCAGGGAGTCCGGGCCGCTTCCCTTACAGCCCAGGTGGGTCGGGAGTCCAAACGCTGCTCGGGCTGTGCCTGGCGTGGCTCCGAGCGCAGGTGGGACCCTGGTTCACCGTGGCAGCCCCGCTCTGCAGAGCGTTAACGGGCCCCAAACCAGAGGGACTGGCAGCCTTTTAAAAAATAAAGTCGTGATGAGAGCTCGGATCTCATGATGCTCCGTCCAGCTGCCAACATCTGGGATCGCAGTTTGGCTGCGCTCCTGGCGCAGGCGAGGATGCCAAGCACCGCCTTTTGGGACTGGCCCCGCGGGAGATTAGCTTTCTTATTCCAGGAATTTCTTCTTTCATGTCTTTGCGGGGGCTGTGCCCCATGGCAGAGCACGGCTCCGCTCCCAGCCGCGGCGCTCGGTGCCATCCCGGGCCTGGCGGGTGCTCAGCACCGCCCCGGTGCAGCTCTGGTACCCCTGTTCCTGCTTGCAGCTCCTCAGAGGCAGATTTTTGGGGGCACCAGGGTCTTGGTGGGGCTCCCTGGCTGTGGGCAAGCGCCGGGCACCTGGTGGCATGTGGCTGGCCGGGGCACAGCTTGACTGACCCTCATGCCACGCAGCACACTGGAACAACTGCCCGGAGCTCTCGCAGCATGGATTTGCAGCCCTACAATAACAGACGTGCGGCAACAAGCCTGTGAATTGTGGCTAATGAGTCGTAAAATCTCCCGGGAGCTTTTGCCAGTGCTACAGGGAGAGCTCAGCCCTGCGCGGCGGCAGGAGGGGACCCGGGGCTGGGGGTGACGCCTGTGGGGACTGGGGAGGGCAGCGCGGGGTCCGGCAGGACCAGCTGCACATCATGCCTGGGGGTGAAAGTTGCCCTGCGGAGGAGGGGGGCACCGCGGGGGGCACCACCATCCCTGGGGCTGCCCCGTGGTGCTGAGCCCCCCCGCTCTCTGTCCTTGCAGAGAAGGAGGAGATCGACCACCCCAACAACAGCTTCAACCCCTGCAGCATCCACGACCGCAAGTGCCTGCAGAAGCAGCAGGCGAAGCGGGTCAACAACGGCAACAAGATGCGCAACAGCGGGAGCCCCTACCACCGTGAGGAGACGCGGCCCATAGTGAGCACCGCGTGGCACCGTGGTGGGCGGCCGGCACGGGGCGCTGGGGCGGCGCTGGGCTGGGGAGGGCAGGATGGGTGCAGGGTGCCCCTGGGCTGTGCTCTGGGGTTGGGGTCCTGGGCAGCCCTGCTGCCGGCTCAGCCCCTCACTTCCCGCAGGCGCAGGGCTCGTGCCAGAGCGAGCTGCACCGGGCGCTGGAGAGGCTGGCCGCCTCGCAGACCCGCACGCACGAGGACCTGTACGTCATCCCCATCCCCAACTGCGACCGCAACGGCAACTTCCACCCCAAGCAGGTAGGACAGGCTGTCGCCCATCACGGGGCGCTGGGGGGGGCTGTTCGCGTGGGGGCATTTTGCAGAGCCAGGGGGAGGCTGGGAGGGGGACACGGATGGATGAGCCGGTGCCGGGGCACGGCAGAGCCCACCCGCGGCTCCTGGCTTTGGTGGGAATCGCCCTTCAGGTGCTGTGGGACCCTTTGCAAAGGCCCCGGGGTGGGATGGGGCTGGCAAAGCCCCCATGAGAGCTCCCGGTTGCCCTGGCCAGGCAGACTGTGGGAATAGGGCTGCGGGGACCAGGCTGGGCACCCCTCACTGAACCTGTCCCCTCAGTGTCACCCGGCGCTGGACGGGCAGCGGGGCAAGTGCTGGTGCGTGGACCGCAAGACGGGGGTGAAGCTGCCGGGCTTCCTGGAGCTGAAGGGGGACTTGGACTGTCACCAGCTGGCGGACAGCATGTGAGCATGACCGCGGCGGCCCCGTGCTGTGCCGCGGCCAGGACAGCCACCAGGGCTGCGTAGGAGAGGAAGAGAGGGGGACACGACTGCTGAGCGGCTCCCCGGTGCCAGGGGACCCCGGCACGCGCCTCGGATTGCCACCATGCTCTGCGCCACGGGCACAGGGCACGGCACCATGACCTGTGCCATGACCACTAGCCGCCACTGCTGAGGGGTCTCCGGCACGCGCTGGCGGTACCTGCGTCCCGCACAGACGCTTGCGTGGACAGACTGCCCTGGGAATGGCGTCAGGCTGCCGGGGCGGAGCGGGTGGTCTCCCATGGCACCCACCATGGATATGCTGCTGCCGCCCCTCGGTGCTGCTCCCGCAGCCGCCGCTGCCCTCCTGCCCCGTGGTGCCCCCCAGCTTTCACCCCAGCCCCGCCGTGCTGCAGCGCGGCCGGGGGACCCGGAGCCCGGCGGCTGCGGCAGGGGCTCGGCTGCTGCCCTGGTCCAGCCTGGCCCCGCAGGCAGCCGTGGCCGTGCCATGCCCCGTGGGGTGCCGTGGTGGCACCTTGCCCGCAGTGCCTTGCCGTCCACACCGGACCTCTGCGTGCGGCGGTGGCAGAAGTGCCTCGTCCTGCCCTCCCCGGCGGCGGGAGGCCGTGCTGTGGCTGCCTGGGCAAAGACTGGGGGAGCCTGTGCAACTGGGGGGGCCTGGAGAGACCCCCCCGTCCACTGCCTGCCTTGGGGCCCTCCCTGGCTCCATCCCGCCCAAAGCGTGCGCGTGCGCTGGGCATCGAAGCCGCACGGAGCAATAAGAGACCTTCCCTCTCCACTGCAGCCCCCCAGCCCCATGCCCGGGAACTGCCTGCCCCCAGCCCGGCCCCAGCCCACTCCCTGCGCAGGGATAAAGCGGCGTTTTCTCATCCCGTCTCCCCCTGCCCCGTCCCCGGGACGAGGTTCAGGCACCCCCAGGCGTGCACGGTGTCCCCGCGGGCGCTGGGGCCAAGGGGAGGGCTGGGGGATGGGGCTGCCCAGGAAACCCTGCCTCCCAGCAGAAAGGGCTCCTTCTGGGTTTTTTTTCTTCCCCAAATATTTTTAATATTTAAAAAATGTCATTGGTGGGCTCTTAAAACCCAGCGCGTGGCCCCCGAGGCTGAAATCCTCCATCCCTGCGGAACGGGGCACCGCCGGCGATGGTTTCTGTCTTCTCTTTTTTCCAACTTGGCCAACATGACAAAACTGGGATGAATTTCTGGAACGCCTCAGCGACGGGATCTGCGGATTTCGCCAGCGCAAAGTTTTCAGCTGAGAAATTGTCACTATTTTTGTAGCTATTTTTTTTTTTTTTCTTCTTTTTCTTTGAAGCTCTTCTGTGGGAGCCAGCTGAGCTGGAAATTTTTCACCTAAATGTCTTTCAGGTGAGAAAGGGCTGTGCTGGCTGCCATGGCAAGCATGCCAAAGACAGAGGGGATTTTGCCATTCCCCCCTGACCCACCCCCCCGGCTCCCCGGCCACAGTGAGAGGTTTTGGGTTTTCCATGTGGTTTTGCCCCGGCCACGCTGGCGGGTGCCAAACCCCCGATGGGAACGAAATGTTTCAGTTTTAGTGAAACTCCCTTCTGCCCCCCTAGACCCCGTGGCACCGTGATGGGGTGCAGGGCGCAGCGGCAGCCCTGGCTCGGTGGGCTCGGCCGCTTGGACCCCCCGTATGTGGCCATGGCAGCACCGGCAGAGACAGCGGAGCCTCTCCCGCTTTTGGGGTGTCCGGGGATGCCGGCGCTCACCAGGGCACGTTTTGTGTCCAGCTCAGAGGGCTCCAGTGTTTTGTATTGTCTCTCCTGTAGTTTACGGCTGTATTTACACACCATCATATACCAGCGTAAGGCTCCCCATCCCCAGCGGCGTTTCTCCACACCGATGTGATTTCTGTCAGTTCCTCCAGGGCCAAGCCCGTCCCGTGGGACTCCCGTGTAGCACCGACTCTCTTTTACAGTAAACTTGAACCTTTGTATCGTCAAAAAGAAAAAAGTAATTACTGTATGTAATTTTCCCCGGTATTTAATGTGTTTCTGTTGCGTGTGTTATACCTGTGCATCACTTTAAAGAAGAGGAGAGGGGGAGGCAAAGCAGAGGAGGAGCCAGGGGTCTGTGCTGCCAGCCCACCCCGGCTCCAGAGCCCCCACAGATGCCATCCCTCGGGACCATCAGTGGGACCAGCCCCGGCTGCTCGGCCAGGAGGAATGCCGGTGCTGGCCACGGGAGCAGAGTGCACCGGAGGTGGCCGGTGCTCCAGGACCAGGGGTTTGAGGTGTGAACTGCAGAAGCCTGGCCGGAGACTGCTTGCTGTAGCTGCCGGGACTGGCGGCCGAGCGGCTGCGGATGGCTCCGGCTCCAGCTGCCAGCAAAAATATTTGGCGGTTTCTTTCCACCCGCTGCCGGGGATGGGCACCGGGAGAGCAGCGTGGCTGCACCGGCTGCCGGCGGGGCGAGCAGGGAGGGACCCTCTGTGGTGGGGAGGGACACTCTGTGGTGGGGAGGGACATCGTGCCGGAGCACCCGTGGGTCCCTGCTCCCCAGGAGCCTCCCCGGTCCCCTCCTGGAGCTCCCCCGGGTGCCGCTCGGCACAGGCTGGGCCCTGGGCGGCCCCTCACACCCCGCCGGGCAGGGACCCCCTTTGGCCGCCTCCGCAGGCACCTGCCTGCCCCATGCCAGGGGCTGCGGGCACAGCCGGCTGCGGAGCAGGAGAAGGGAGGCCAAGGTGGGGGGAGCTGGGGAGGGCGGGGGGCTGGATCGCAGCAGCTTGGAAGTGGAAAAAATCCCTGAGCTGAGAGCGTCTGGTTTGTAAATCCCGGGACTGGGCTGTGGGAGCGGGGCCAGACCCCGCCTGCGCTCGGCAGCATCCCCAGCGCGGGGCTGGGGGCCGGCACTGGGCATCCCACCGGCGTGGGATGGGCTCAGCCACCCCGTCCCTGCCTGGGTACAGGGTCCCCCCCAGCCTGGGGGACACTGCGCTGGGTTGGGGGTTCAGCAGCCCTGCAAACCCAGGCACCCACAAAGCCTCAGGAGGAGCCACGCTGAGCGGGAGCAGACCGGGAAGCAAAGGATTTTGTGCGGCCTCGTAAGTCCCAGCTCAGCCTCCGCTCGGTGGCACCACAAGGACAGCGAGGGTTGTCACTGCCGGCCCCGCACAGTGGCACGGAGCAGCAGCACAGAGCAGCGGCGGCGCTGGGAGACGGTGCCAGGCTGGGACGAGACACTGGACAGGCTTCAAAGTTCAGGGGAAGACAGGGACAGGCAGCGGCTCCTGCCAGGGTGACACGCTCGTGGCCGGGGAGCGCTGCCGGCCTCGCAGCGCTGCAGCTGTACCACGTGTGCGAGTGCATACCGGTGCCCGTATGCACCGAGCATCACCGGCTCCGCTCAGTCTTTTGGGACAGTGTCAGGGGGTGCAGCTGGGAGATGCCCTGGCGTGGGAACGCTGGCGGCCGCACGCGTCCCAGCTGCCTGGTGCTCCCGGCCACGGCTCAGCTTCCTCATGGCGTTTGCAGCAAACGTGCTCGCCGGGGAGGCTGGGAGGTGGCGTTGCCTGCAGCCACGTCGCAGGAGGACGGTCGGGTCCCCGGCATCGCGGCTCCCCGGGACCGGAGGTGTTGTCCGGGGCTGGTGCCAGCCCGATGCTCTGGTTACTGGAGCTGTGCGGCCGGTGGTGCTCGGGGTTGTGCAAACAGCCGGAGGAGCTGGGCCGAAGGCAGCCGCCTGCAGCCAATGTAGACAAGTGCTGTAATTTGCTGGCGCAGCAGATAGGCAGCCGGACCAGGGACGCCGCCAGCTCTCCTGGAGCCCAGCCCAGCGCCCCGGCCCCGCGCCGACGGCTGCCCAGGGCTGGGGCTCCCCGGGGCTCTCCTTCGGGGCCCCCCTCCGGCTGCCCCAGCCCTGGCGGCTGCGGGGACACCGGACTGGGCTTGGGAACCCATTTCCCTGGAGAAACGCGCATGTGTATGTGCGTGTGTCTGTGTGTGTGTGCGCGTTTGGCAAAGCTGCCGGGAGCGGAGGGGGGCTGGGACCATGGGGCCGTTTGCCCCTTCCCGTGACACTTGCAGACTGGGGGCACCCGCATCCCCCGGTGCCGCTGCTCCTCCCTGTCGGCCGAGGGAGGGCTGTGGCCTTTTCCCTCTCTGGGCAGCACCGGGAATCTGGTGACGGGAGGGAACCGAACGCTCCCGCACGCTCGATGTGTCCGGAAGCGCTGCTGGCTGGGACCCCTGGGCAGGGCTACGCTGGGCAGCAGCGGCAGGACCCCCTTGTGTCGGGATGGGGGAGGCGGGCGGTGATGTCCCCCAGAGTGTCCTGGGGACAGTCTGGGTCCCGGGGGAGCTGGTCCGCATTGCATCGGGGAGCAAAGCTCCACCTGCAATGGATGGGGGTCCCCAGACTCCGTGCAGGGCGAGGACGTTTCTGCGCAGGAACCCCCGTGGCCGCTGCGCTACCGCCCGCCCCGCTGTCACCCACTGTCACCACAAAGCCACACCAGGGCGTTGCGTGTCACCCACGCAAGTGCACGTGTGTCCTTGTGTGTGGGCGTCGGTGGGTGGCACCGGTGTGATCCACGTCCCTGTCACCAGGGAGCGCCCGGCCACGTGCCACAGCATCGGTGGCTTTCGGGGTCTTCCTGCGGTTGGGGACACGGGGCATCACCCGCCGGCGGCAGCGGCTGCTGGGAACAAACCCCTGAGCCCGGCCAGGCCAGGGGCTGGGTTTGTTACAAAATGGCTGGAACTGGACCCAGGAACCAAAACCAAGAGCCGCGCTTCCAGGAAGCCTGGGACAAATTTTGGAAGCCACGAGGAGCTCAGAGAATTGTTTGTTTTTTCCTGAATCCAGGTGGTTTTGGCTGAACTGTCCCCGCAGTGTCTGGGCCCGTGCTCCAGCCACGCCGCGCTGGGTTTTCAATGAACTAAAGATTCCACGTACGGAAGACAGTGCTTGGCGACGGGCCCGCTCCCTGTCCCAAAGAGGTCCCAAAACGTGGAAAAGCAGCCATCGCCCCGTTGCCCAGAAGATGACCCCTCCCGGCTGTGGCTGGATTTGACGGTGCAGGGGAGCAACGTTCGGGGACCTGGGCTCGGCAGGGACGGTGCTGGCCGGGCTCGGGGGCGGCAGCGCCATCCCTCCCTCCCCCAGCACCGTTTTGAGCCGAAGCCTTTGAATGTTCATATTCGCCTTGTGCTTTGGCCGCTGCCCCCAACAGCACCGCGATGAACGCGGCGGAGTGCAGCAGCGCTGGTCTGCGGGATGCGCAGCCCCACGGGGTCCCAGGCCTGGGTGCAGCGCTAATTACCTGGCGGTTAATGAAAAATGCTCTGCACGCACAGGCGGCTCTGCCCTTACTGGTGACTCCCAGCAGACGGGCTGGGCAAGGGCAGGGTACGGGCAGGGTGCAGGTTGGAGGCAGGCAGGGGTCAGGCAGGGTGCAGGCAGGGGGTGCAGGCAGGCAGTACAGGCAGGACACAGGCAGGGCGCAGGCAGGCTGCAGGCAGGCGGTACAGGCAGGTTGCAGGCAGGGCGCAGGCAGGGTGCAGACAGGGGGTGCAGGCAGGGGTGCAGGCAGGGCACAGGCAGGACACGGGCAGGCTGCAGGCAGGCGGTACAGGCAGGACACAGGCAGGACACAGGCAGGCTGCAGGCAGGGTGCAGGCAGGGGG
>VZSF01003760.1:12844-43133 GCA_013398295.1 Chionis minor
GGTTGCAGGCAGGGCGCAGGCAGGGTGCAGACAGGGGGTGCAGGCAGGGGTGCAGGCAGGGCACAGGCAGGACACAGGCAGGCTGCAGGCAGGGTGCAGGCAGGGGGTGCAGGCAGGGGTGCAGGCAGGACACAGGCAGGGTGCAGGCAGGGCGCAGGCAGGACGGACGGTGTGCTGGGGCCCCTTGCCGGCCGCAGCGCGCACTGCAGCGGGTCGCATCCTGCACACCCCGCTGGGGCTGGGGGTCCCTGCGGGGCCGGGGCTGCGCACACCGGGGGTGCTGGGGCTGAGCCGCGTCCCCCCGCGCTGCCCGTCACCTTGGGGCGCCGCGTTCCCCTGGGACTTGGCAGCGCCGGGGCCGGCAGCGGCATCCAGGGGCTGGGGGTCTGGGGCTGGGGGCTGGGTTTGGGCTGAGCAGAGCTCGGGGCGGGCAGAGCGGGGGGCACGAAGCCGTTATTTTCTCATCCCGGAGCCCGGTGCTCCCCCTGCCCCCGGCAGTAGCGCCAGTATGTTTTTATCCCCGCCAGGGCTGTCACAGCTGGATGCTGCTTCGCCCCTGGCTGGAGGAGAGTGGCTTTTCGTTCTGGGCGATGCACGCGTGTGCTTGGCACTTTCAGAGCGTGGAGCAACGGCTCTGAGTCGCTAACATCTCTGCCGTGTTTGCGGGGAGACAAACGATCCACTGCTTTGTTGGAAATACCCCTAAGCAGGGCTTGTTAGCGCGGGGTCCAAAATTAAACTCGCAGGTAAGCGAGTGCTGAGGGCCAGGCTGTGCGGTGGCCGCGGAGCCGCCCCACTCTACTCGCAGATTACGGCAAGAGCTGAACCTTCAGCTGGTGTAAATCACGGCAGTGCTGACTTCCACGAGGCTGTGCCAATTTACGTCATCTGAGGATCTGGCCCAAATTCATGCAAGTCATTTCCAAAAAACCAACGTTTTACTGTCATGAAAATGTCAACATTTATTTCTCAGCTTTCTGCGATGCCCGGAGGCTGAGCTAGCCTGTAACCCCGCGTTGCAAAAAAGGGCAGGAGAATTTACCAGCACCAGGCGAAAACACGCCGCTCTGACATTTCTGCTTTTCGATGCTTCTTGCTCTTTGAGCGAAGCAGGATTTTTCAGCAGGGCCTAGCGATTTTATACGCTTTGATTTGCAAAACTGCCTGCTGATGCTGTCGTCAGGGCGGCGAGTCCCCCCCGCCTGCACCAGACCCCCCGTCCCGCGGCACTGAGGGGGGTTAGAGCAGCACCCCTGAGCTCGGCTCTGCCGAACACCCTTGGCTTGGACACCCCGAGCGCAGGCATCCCCCGCTGCCGGCCGAAATCTCGGCTGGAGTATTTCAGTCCTTGGAGCGAAGCGAATGTGAGCTCATCCGGTGAGCACAGCGCCCGTCCCGCAGCTCCGCTCCCGGTGGGCAGGCGACCCGCACCAGCCACCGCGGCGAGCGCTGCCCCGCCGTGCCCCGTGGAGGGTCTTGGAGGAACATCTCATCCCACCAGAGCATAAAAATCTTTGAGTCTTGACTTGTCGGTATGTAACAAAAATATATAAATATGAGCTGTTGCCAAAATGCAACCCAGAAGCAGGGGAGGGCGAGCGGCAGAAGCTCGGCAGCCTGTGGGCAGCTGCCAGCCCTGAGCTGTCCCAGGGTTTCCGTCCTCTACGCGCCCAGCAGGAGCTTGCAGAGAAGGTCGATGACAAGTGACACTGGCTGCACAGTGTCGTACTCCACAAACAGGTGACAGAGGTTCTCCGAATCTGTCTGGCTTTTGGCCACGAACCCAAAGATCCTTTGGGAAAGGAGAGAGAGCGTTATGTAGTTTGCATCCAGGAACCCAAAGGAATACGCTTAAACTAGCTCCAGCCACAAAGCAAGATCCTGGTTCCAGCAATTCCACCTTGGCCCGCTCCCCAATCACGTTTACTTGGAAGCGAAACAGCCGGGAGAAGTGTTTCTGGCAAGGCTTCCCCAGCTGTGAGGAGTTTCTTGAAGGCAAGGTAGAGCCAGAGACAGACTCACTTCCTGAGCCCAGCGCAGGCGAGTCCCTGGGAAGGCTGAGGGACTTGGACAGGGGTTTTCTACGTGGGGGGATGCGGAGAGTTGGGCTTTGCCAAACCTCTCATCAAAACCTACAGAGCAACATCCCCCGTAAAACTCCACCCATCCGTCCCACCTCTCATCCTGCCACCGCGCTAACTTTTGTGGCATCCCCTCTTGGTTGTTAAGCTTTGATCCTTTGCTGCTCTGCAAAGCTTTGCAACGCGCCTGGCCGGGCCGGAGAGCCTGGGCCAACGCAGCTTCTCCCCCCCAGGTTCCCACTGGCACGCTTCGGCCGCGGGAGGTCCCCGCGCGGGTCTCACCTCGAGGACTTGCAGTACTTCTGCCACCTGAGGGAAGAACAGAATTGGATTTGCTCAGAAGAGTGATATTTAACTCATTCCGTCAGCTGCAAAGTCAGGGTTTATATTTAGCTAAACCCAGCACACTAAGCCTGAGGCAGGGGCTGCGCAGCCCGGCTGGGATTTGGGATTTTAGGGGGTGCAGAGCTGGCAGCTGCGGAGCCGCGTGGGGAACCACGGGGCAGCGAGCGCCTCAGCCCGCAGAGCGGCCGGTAACTCACTTTCTGTTCTCAGGGTCCATCCCGCAAAACCTGATGGCAGCCAAGGGGTAGTGTCGCCTGAAGAACACCCTGGGGGGAGGAGGAGAGCGTGGCGTGAGAGGAGGAAAGTGCCTGGGCAGAGCTGGTGGGAGAAACCCGCGTTGGCAAACTTTGAGCCCTGCTCGAACTCTTGGGGCTGCTGGGGAAGGGGGCGGTGGGGGTCCCACTCCCGGGGCTGCCTCCGAGCTGGCAGCTCTTGGGTTCAGCCGGCTCCTGCCCCCGAGATGTTGCCACGAGCTTCACGGGCAGCAGCATCGTGCCCTGTGCTGTCACGGAAGGGGTCAAGCCCATCCCTGGGCTGCAAGATGGATTTCTCCGAGCAGGCCAGTTTTCCTCGACGTGCTGCGGATCAGCGCGTTGGCCGGCTGAGAGGCAGGCTGAGAGCTGGGCGGTCACGGGTGAGCTGCGCTTCCGTCACCGTTTCGCTCTCCCCTGCACCTCGCCACCGCAGAATCACAGAATCGCCCAGGCTGGGAGGGACCTTCAAACTCACCGAGTCCAACCATCAGCCCAGCACTGCCCAACCCACCACCGACCCGTGTCCCGCAGCACCGCGTCTGCCCGGCTGGGAAACACCTCCAGGGACGGCGACTCCACCACTGCCCTGGGCAGCCTCTGCCAATGCTCCACAACCCTTTCCATGAAGGAATTTTTCCTAATGTCCATCCTAAATCTCCCCTAGTGCAACCTGAGGCCGTTTCCTCTCGTCCTATCGGTTGTTACTTGGGAGAAGAGACCGACCCCCCTCCCCACGACCTGCTCTCAGGTAGTTGTGAGCCCGTGGCCATAGCCCAGCAGCCCCGTCCCGACCCTCCCCAGGCGGCTCGTACTTCCTCTGGATGTCGGTCAGCGTGATGCCCTGCTCGGTCACTTTGAAGTGCACCAGGGTGGGTGTGGGCAGCGTCTCCAGCTCGAAGGTGGAGGAGATGGCCTTCTGGATGGCCGGGGCTCCCGTGAGCGTCTCCATGTTCACCGAGTTGAGGTACAAGACGTTGCACACTGCAAGGACAGCGCAGAGCGCGGCTCAGCACGGGGCCCGCCGCACGCCGGCGTCTCGCTGTGCTGAGCACGTGTAGTGCTGAGCGCGGCGGTGCCAGGGCCAGGGCCAGGTCCCAGACATCATCCCGCAGAATCGGACACATGTACGTGGGCCGGATTTGTTTTGATGAAAATTAAAGGTTTGGTGACTCAGAAATTCTTCACAAATTTATTTTGGTTTACTTTAATTCTTTGCACTAATTGTTTTAAAAGTCAAAGTATTTAATTTCCGGTTTCCAAATGTCACATTTGGATTTTTTTTCTGTTTATTACATATTTCCTTTAATGAAAAGCAGAAATACCCCAAGCCAACGAACGGCTGAAGGCCAACCTAAAACATGACATTTCAGTTTGACTGAGCTGTTTAAAGGGCTGTTCTGGGTCAAACTAAACTTTTCAGCTTGCCAACTTATTTTTCAGAATTTCCAGCAAAACAAAGTGGTTCCTGACTGCCCTGACTGCGCCGTGACCCATCCGCACCGTCTCCTGCCCATCGCTCTCTGCTCTCACCTGGAGCCCACCCACCACTGCACCCAGGCCAGGGGCACCCAGGTGCAGAGGAGAACCAAAGTCCCTTCCCCGTCCTGCTGTGCCGTTTCCATGCGTCTCCCGTAGGTCCCTCAGCAGCTCAACCAGCCCCCGGCTGCCCACCCCTCTCCTAGGAGCTCCAGATGTGCGCTGCCCATCACTCCAATACCCTGGTTGAGGCCAACCAAGAGAGAGGCTTAAAAATTGGGGGCTAATTAAAACTGTGGGGATTGTGGGTCTTTTATCAGCCTTGGGACCTCAGGAATTGTCTTTTCAAGCTTTGCTTCACCATTGTGAGGACCAAAAGCCTCCCTTTAAAAATACCAGGTTCCCTTACAAGCCCACGATCTGAGGATGTGAAGCAAAACCTGCAGGTATCCAGCCTGGTGACAAAGCCGGGACGGGGGACATGGCACCGGCACCCACAGATGCACCGGGGCGACCTGCTGCTTTGCGCAGCGCCAAAGACAGCGCCGGCTTCTCAGCGTCTGCTGCGAACGGTGCCAGAACGGATGACATAAAAACGCAGAGCCTGGTGCTCGGTAGGGAAGGACGGACGCCCTGAGCACGGGTGCCTGCCCAGAGCTCCGGCTACTGCCAGCTCGACCGTCCCCTGCCGACGGCAGCCCGCTCCTTTCCTCACCAGCAGTTCTCTTCCGCAGGGACAGTGGGGACTCCGGAGCGCCGTCAGGGCTGTCTTCTCCATCAGCGAGATCTGCACAAACGACAAGCGGGAGCGCTGACGCCATGGGTCAGGCTGTGCTGGGTCACCGCTGCGCCCCGGGTGAAATTTCCTCTCTCGCAAGAGGTCCAACGCCCGCTTAAATTGCAGGGGTTTAGAGCAGCCATTAATTTAATTGCCCTCCATCTCCCTCTCCCGGCTCCGTTCATCCCTGATCTCCCCACTCCTCCTTTCCTTGCCCACCCGCGGTGGTGCCCCACGTTGCCGACCACCGGCCCCTACTGGAGTCAGCTCCATCAGGTCCCCGCTCCACCCACAGCCAGAGCAACCGGCCCCGTCGCGGGGGCACCCTGGCGGTTTGACCCCCTCCCCGCTGCAGGACGGTCCCCACCTCCCCAGACCGGCGGGAGGGAGCGCTGGGAGCGTCACTCCTGTCCCCGACACCTACCTCTGGTGGGGATGCTGAGCTTGCAGGGCAGCGCCAGCGGGGTGATGGCGTGCTGGTACACGAAGGCAGAGAGGCTCCCTGCGACACAGAACCACGCGTCGGGGGGGTGGTCCTGATGCTCAGAACCTCCCACCCACACACCTCTGGCCCCTCAGGTGTCCCAGGGACCTCAGAAGGAGGGGAGGGGGGGGTAAGCTGGGCTATTTGGGGTCTCACAGCAACAAAAATGGGTTTTTCCAACCTCCACCCCTTGCTCTTGTTTTGGAGACTGCGACCACAGCCCGACCGGCAGAGAAGGGCGGGCAGGAGCCGGGGGCTGCCGGGCCCCCAGGACAACACCGTCACGGCAGAGCTGCGGAGCAGCCCCGCTCCTGGCCGCTGCTTCCAGGGGCTTTTGGGAACAGCTGCTGGGGCTGCCGGGGCTGCGGGCGACGGCACCGTCCTTACCGAAATACAGCTCCTCACTGGCTCCTTTCAAGTGCACCCCTTTGGCAGAGGACTCGATGAGAAAGTGCCGGATGAGGTCACTGCTCTCGTCGCCTGCAAGCGGGATCGGGATCGGAGACGGCGTCAGCGTTGCTGTTTTGCCCCTGCCCTCCCCTGCCCGCCCCAGGGTCCCATGCCAGGGCATCCACCGGAGCTTCTGCTCTGCGTGGTGAGCATGGTGCCAGCCCGTGGGGACGGGCACAGGCAGAGCCCGCTGCCAGCCCCTCTCACACCACCACAGTCCCGCGGTTCTCAGATTGCTTCAGTCTGATGGGTTTCAGTTAAAGCCCTGAAGCAAACCCCACCATTTCAAGCGAGCCCCTGTACCTGTCTGGCTGCCGGCTGGAGAGACAGGAACCTTCATCGCCAGCCCGAAAGACCCCCGGTACGACGTGCTGTCCCGCACAACGAACGTGCCTGGCTCCTTGTCCTTCAGCAGCTGGATGGCTGTCAAAGCACAGGCAGAGGCTCAGCCAAGCAAAACAGGTGGAACCTCCCCGCGTTGTGTTTCGCGTCCGGCCGATGCTCGCGCGGGGAGACGTTCCTTGGCAGCAGCGAGAAACCATCCGGAGCGTTTGCTGAGGACACACACGCCCCTTGAGCGGGTACCGGCTGCGGTGTCCCCGCAGGCTGTGGGGCCCCGGCTCGGTGCGGCAAACCCAGGCTGGGGAGCGGGCAGCAATCCCGCAGCCGGCAGGTCTGAGATGGGGTTATCCCAGCAGAGACACTCGCTGCCTTACCTCGGTCCCTGGTTATGCTCGGCTTGAACCAGTATTTCGACGTGTCCATCACAAACTTCATGGTCGGCTGCTCAGCCCGGAGGGGACCTGCAAGAGACCTTATGGCATCAAGGCCAGCGTGGGACCTGAGACCCTCACGGCAGACATCACCGCGCAGGACAGAGCTCTAGCAAAGACAGTTCTCTTTCAGGTTGACCAGGGTTGAATTTTTATTTTTTTTTTACTCCTTTTAATCAGAGCTTCCTGCCTGCTCCTCAGAATGATTCATTCTCTGCGTAATTATCTCTCTTGGCAGGCTGCGATGGAGCACAGCGAGGCAGCACATGGAATCCCCCAGCAGTGCCAGTCTGCCCAACCCAGCACAAGTCCACTGGACCATGGGGATTTGCACCCGCCGAGGATCTGACCCGCAAAGCCCCCCTGCTATTGCCATAAGAATCCCAATTAAAACCCTCTTCCCCAAGAGGTGCCTCTGCTAATCTCCTCCAGAGAACAACAGCCCTATTGTTTACCCTTGAATGAGGGACCTTATAAACTCTGGTATCTTTAGATGTCCTCCAGAGCAAACCGGAACCCTAACCCCGCCTCCCCACCAGTTCTGGGCCCACAAACAAGTATGAAATGACAGAATTATGGTCCTCATTCTCGGGTACTATAAATAAGCATATCTGCATCTCCTTCAGGGGACCAAAGCGTTTCTGCCTGCTGAGCACGTGCCCCAGGACACTGGTGGGCAACACACCATGGCCAGTACAGGGTCATCAGCAAAGAGCTGGAGGGCACCGCGGAGCCCTGCAACCCTGCGGAGACACACTGAGGATCCCCAGCTCCAGCAGGGACCTGCTGTCCCTCCGCTCTGTAACCCTCAGGCAAACCAGAGCAGAAACTGGCGTTCGCTCCGTCTTTCCTGGCAGCTGCCGGGCTCTGCAGCTCCTTCCCCCCAGAGCTGCCCGGGGGCAGGGAGGTCACTTACCGTCCGAGACGCAGGAGAGCGCTGGTGCCGACAGCGTGTTGTTCACGCCACCGAGCCTCGACGCCGCGGTGCAGCTGGGAGGGGGGCTCTGCTTGACAGAGGCTGGGGGGGCTTGGGCCAGCCCAGAAGATGCGTCTCCTTGTTCCGGGCACCCGTTCACCAGCAGCAGCGGGATGTCGGCTGCGGAGTTGAGGATGGAGGGGGGGCAGCTGCTGGCTTGTCCCTTCTGGGATGGAGAGGTGTTGGCTTTGGTGGACCAGGCTGTGCTGGGCTGGAGGGGACTCGGCGCAAAAGCTTCTCCGGAGTGAGAGCTGGCGCTGGGGGAGGGTGGGCAGGGGCTGCCCAGGGAGCTGGCAGGGGACGGGCAGTCGGCCGAGCGGCCCGCAGCGGGGTGAGCATCCGAGTCTTCGTGGTGGAGCGAGTGGGTGCTGCTGCGGGAGGGAGACACAGAGCGCAAGGAGCTCAGCGGGGAGGTTTGGCCGGGACGGGATGCAGAGCCCACCCCAGAGACCGCGCCAGCCCCGCGGGGCACGGACTGAGGAAGGACGTCTTGGACAGCGGGACTTGGGGAAACCGCCCTGTGTCCCTTCCGTCCCCATCACCCGCCCCAGACTGGGACACAAAGCAGCATTTACCTTCCAAAGATGTAACTGGTGTCCGAGCCAGGGCTTGTGGAGAGCAGGGAGCTGCTCCTCTGCTGGACCCTCACCACGTGCACGGGCTTCAGCAAGTTGTCAGAGCCCAGGGAGGGGCTGAGAGCGCGGGGGACGTAGGAGATGCTGTCCGTCTGGCTGGCCGCGCACTGCCGGGGCACGGCGACACACTCCAACGCGTTGCTGCAGGTCGGGGAGGCAGTGCAGCTCGGGGCGCCTGAGTGGGGGCTCACGGGTCTGGGTGGGCTTGAGAAAACCACGCTGCCACTGGTGCTGTAGTTGCCTCTGAGTCCTCCTTTTTGGGGCAAGAAGCCATCGCCCTGGGGGGACCTCAAGAACGGCGTGCCCGAGGGGCTCGGGGAGCCCCGCAGCAGCTCGGCACACGTGGCTGTGCCTGGCGTCATCTCGATGTATTTAATGTCTGGAAGAAGAAAGAGGATGTTGTTACCGATTCAGTGCTCGAGTCAGGTTCGTTAGCTAAGCACAGTGGGGGACACGTGTCTCTTTTCTTCTTGCTATTAATTTTGGCTGTGGTTTGCAAGCTCTGCAGGGCGGGCAGGGTGTGCTGCTCCACCTCCAGCGCTGCAGGGATCCCGGGTGCTGTGGGGAGATCCCCGTGGCCCAACACTGGCCTCCATTAGGACCCTCTGAGGGCTGATTTCTTGACAGACACCAAGTGGCAGTGACCCACCGCAGTGCTGGCGGGCTCCCAGGGATGAGGGGTTACACGCGGTTGTGTCTGGCTGCGCAGACCCCCCTTGCCAGCATCGCACAGCCGGTGCCTGCCGAGACCTGCAGCGAGAGGCGGGTGTTTCCTCCAGCAGCGGCTCTGTTTGTACCTGACTCAGGAGAAAAACATCTGGCTGCTCCCCCCGGAGATGACACCAGGTTCGGAGGGTGCCCGCAGCAGCCGGCGCGTGGCCCTGCGCCCCCTCTGAGCTGGCTGGGGAGCGGGAGGCAGAGCGAAGCCACGCGGGACCGGGGCAGTTACAAGGCTCAGGTCGTCCGCTACGGGACCGGCCATCACAGCAGCGAGCGCGTAGCCCAGGGCAGGGGCCGGCTGCTCTCCCTTCCCTCCTCTCATCCTGCACAAGCCTCTGCAGACTAATAATTTCCGAGGCCGTTTCTGTGCCTGTACCCCGCTGTGAGTTTCTTCCTGCTCTTCCTTTCGTGACCGGGGCAGGCAGGGCATCTCCTACCCCCTTTGCTTGCCTTTATTTACACAGTCACACACCTGACGGAGCATCACTCGCTCCGAGACCTTCAGTGAAGCCTCACAGCCAGGACAAGGGGGTGCCTGGCACGCGCCAGTCACTGCGTTCCTTGGACAAGGCCATCATTTCTGGCTGAGCTAGAAGATGCCTTTTGGCACGAGACGCTCAGGCTTATTTAAGGGCTCGCAGCGATGGTGAATTCATCACCTCCCCAGGGAAGCTGTTCCCGTGGTTAATCACCTCCACTGCTAGGAGGGTGCACCTCCTTTCCAGCCTGAACGTGCCCAGCTTTGTTTTCAGCTCCTGGTTCTTGCCCTGCCATGGAGTTCAGGAAAGTTCCCCTTCTTAAAGGTGTTTCTTGGAGAGAGGGAAACCTTTTTGTCGCAGCAATGAAAAACTGCTGTGAACAGCCCGGAGGTCCCTGGTGGTGCCGTTACGTGCCTCGGTCCTGCCCCGGGACCGGGCGGTGAGGGCAGCTGCCGCGGCAGAGCAGCCGCCTCCTGACTGCCAAGCACTGCAGACCCTGTTTACTGCGAGGAACAGCCAGACCTCTGGGGCATAAAGCTTGATGAGCAGGAAAAAAGCACAAGTCTGTACAAAAGTTACTCTCTGAGCCCCTTCTCCATGCCGATCCCGGCACAGGATTGGAGCGGCACAGCCAGTGGAGAGCCGCCCAGGAGGCGCCGCGTAAGCCAGAAGGGCTGGTCCCCAGCGGGGACGGAGCTGGACCACGCACAGGGAAGGAGCCAGAACCGCAGCCTTCCCCCTCCACACCCTCACTGCCACAGGCAGCCAGCAGCAGCTCCGCCAGAGCCCGGCCGCGGAACGGCTCCGGAGCCACGTGGTTCCGCTATCAGTGTGCAAACCTTGCAGCCAGCTCTTGGCCGGATGCTCTTTGTCAATGTCTCCCTCGAAAGGGGAAAAGAAATGGGGATTTTAATTATCCTTTAAAGAAATAACTGAAAAGCATTTGCACCCTGCTCTAAGGAGGCCTCTTGCCTCCTGCTTCTCTGCCTTTGCTCCTGCTTATCAGGTGTGGTTAAACCTCAAATATTTGCTCAAGACCTCAGTGGGTTTCTCAGCACCAAGGAGTGGCACGAGTGCGGCAAACACAGCGCCCAGCTGTCACGCAAGCGGAGACGCTCGCCTCTCCTCCCGGAACATGCAGGGACCAGGGGGAGTTGGTGACGGCCATGAGCATTATCTGCTACTGCTACAGCATCTGCTATGCTAACGTCCCTCCTGGTGGTTTCCACTAGACAGGAACAAGCCCCTCTCGTGGGCTCTGGGCACCATCTGGGCTCCCAGCCCTCGCATCAGCGGACCGTGCTCGCAGGGAGCCGACGTCTCAGGCAGAAAGGGGGCGATGCGGGAACCATCCCGAAGCGCAATGGGGCCCCGAGCAGCCCTCCCCAGTGCCAGCGAGGGGAGGAAAGGGAGGCAGGAACCAAGCGGGAGCGTTTCCACGGGGCCGGCTGGGAGAGCAGAGCAGCGGCGCAGGCAGCGGTTCCATGGCTGGTGCAGGGGAGGTGGGTGAAGAGGGCGGCTGCGCAGCATTAGGAAGTTTGCATAAAAAATAAGAGCTGTTAAAAGAAAATGAAAGCTGAAGTGAGGCTTTTCCCACTGAATTCAGGGCCAGATTCCCAGATGTTCAGTCCCACACTTGGAGCCAGATTTTCAAAACCACGAGGGCGCTACCTGCTGAGCTGCTCGGGCCTCCAGCCCTCCAGTGACGCCGGAAGGACGGACACCTAAATGTCTCCACGCACAAGTCTGAGGGGCCAAGAGCTGAACTTGTACTTTGTCATGGTACTTTATCCGCAAGGCCACCCTCTTCCATCCCAGCGGGAAGCAGGGATGCTGTCTGCTCCAGAATCACCCAAGCCACACGACACGCTCCCGCTGCTCCAGCCCCTGCGCTCCCTGGCTCCAGCTTTGCTGCTTCCCCGCTTAGCACCGGGACCCTGACACCAGCGGGGCTGCCGTTCCCTGCCCTTGTCGGCACACACCACGTCCTCCTCCAGCCCCGCGTGCCTCATGCGGACGTTTGCATGAGGGCTGAGGGAGAGCAGAATTTTTTTCATGCCTTTAACATCCTCTGGAAAGAGGGCTGGGGAGAGATTTTTGAGTATTTCCGTGTCCAAAGACACAGACAGGCAATAAGGCTTTTCAGGACCAGAGGGACTGTGTCTTTGGGCACCTAAACACACCCCAGAGGCGTCCCCCGGTGCCCCAGAGCACTTGCAGCAGCGTGTCACACGCTGTCCGCTGGCCTCACCCCGTGCACGCTGCGCTGAGCAGCCAACACGCTGCGGAAGAGTCCAGGCAAGAGCGCGTGGATCAGGGCAGCGCACGCAGCGCAGCTTTGGGCCACGGGGACGACAGGGGGGTGTTGCAAAAGGGTTCACGTAAGGCACCCAGGCATGAGAGCAGAAAGAGGGGGTTGGTATGTGCTGCTGCTCTTCTGCCTTGTGTATGCCAGGTATGCTGCTGGAGGAGCGCACAAGCCCTGGAAAAAGAATTTCCCTGGCAAAACGATCGGGAACATTTAAATGGGATGGTTGTGTAACGATCAGTACCTTAGCCCAGGGCTTTGGAAATTTGGCTTCAATTCCTTGTGCTTCCACAGGTCAAGTATGACCCTGGGAAAGGCTCCGCTGCCCTTTGGTAGAGCCGGGCTCTGCTGCGAGGGGAAGCATGCTCCGGAGATCGCATCCAGAGGTCACTGCCTGTCTCTGGTCACTGATGGTAATAACTTGGATCAGGCGTTTTCTGAGAGCTACAAGTCCCATTTCGAATAAGAAATGTTTTCCCCAAACGCAGGGAAACAAACATGAGGTTGAACTAAAGGCTGTTCTCCCTGATTTCTTTTGGATGCTGCTGAGCTAGCGGGACATGAGATGTTTCGGAAGGGATCAGAGTGGGGCCACCTAAGCACATAAGTTGGGCAGGGAGCCTGGGAACGCGGTCTGTTCTCTGGCTCCTTTATATGAAGCCCTGATGGCAGGAGACATATCCCACACAAAGTGCCGATCCCGCCAGGGATGGTGGCGGCTGACACCAGTGCCCGGTTCCAGCACCGGACCTCATCCTGCCCGCTGGCGCTGGTACGTGGCCAGCCCCTCTGCCCTGGACTCTCCCTCTGCCTCCGGCGAATGGTTTTCACTAGGTCTGAGCTGCGCTGGCTCCACCGCACAACCAGCACCTTTGGCTCACCTATTGTCTCCGGATCTTGTTTCTTGGCAGCAACAGTGTCACCCTGAGAAGTGGGCTGGACCACGTCCTTCACCGGCTTGCACGTGAACAGCTGAAAATTCGGATCGATTTGTAGGATCATCTGGTTGAGCGTCTCTAGTGTCTTGTCCAAGGAAGAAGACATCAGGTGAGCCTCAGGATCTGTGCTGGTGTCGTTCTCCTCCTCCTTCGGCTGATCCGGGGCAGTGGGTCTCTCCAAGGAGGTATCCTGCTGCCCCTTCGCCTGCGCGGTGTGGGCTCCGTACAGCCCCCCGCTGGCGAGCAGGCGAGCGTTGGCGTGCACCATCGCGGACGGGGCAGCCCAGCCCTCCCTCGGGTAGCAGGCATACTTCATTGGCAGCGCGGAGCAGCCCGGGTACCCCGCCGGGTGCAAGCTCTTGCTTTCCTCCCGTGAGGAAACACACACGGTCTGTCCAACACGCAACACGTGGTTTTGTATGACCTGTGACATGGTTTCGTTTTTCTGGTTTGATGGCTGAGAGTCCAAGTGAAACCTCCTCCTCCTCCTCGCCTCCCTTTCTCCACCAGGGACCTCAGACCACTTCTTCAATCCAGTGTCTCAAGTGGAAGAAGAATCTAAGGAATGCAGAGAGAGGAGCGGTTACACAGGCATGCCCAGGGCAGGAGCAGACTTCAGCGGAAAAGTCTATAAAAATGGGGATTTGGAGCGCAAAGCTGGAATTCAGCTCATAAGAAAATAAGCTGTATCGCTTTTCCACCCCCCTCCAGCCTCCGCTCCCGGTGCCACAGTGCAGCTGGGCAAGTGCAAGGGGGATTAATTTGCACCAGCTTTTCAGGATCCAAAGGCCTAAGAACTACATTCGGCTTTATTTGCCCAGTGCTTATTTCTTTGGTTAAGAATAAAACGAAGTATCAGTCCACCAACTTTTGCATGGGATCCTGACCCTCGGAAGCCCTCCGGAGGGGCAGCGGCCGGCAGCGAGCCCGGAGCCACGCAGGGTAGACTTGCCGTGGGCCAGAGAGCCGGAGCAGCCTGCCAGAGCGACGTTCTGCGAGAGGGTGTGCGTTTAATCTGAGGGTTCATTTTGCTGGTGCAACGTGAGCCGAGCCCTGGAAGCCCGTGCATGTGGCTGCTTTCTCAGTCAAAGCACCACTCTAGGAATCTGACTGCTATTAAATTTTGAATACTCTCTGGCTTCGCTTTAGATAGGAAGTATTTTTTAATTCACTGTTAACCCCCCCCCTCCATGGCAGAAGGTGGGCTTTCCTTGGGGGTTCTGGGCAAAAAGGTCTCAGGACCATTTGGAGGTGGGGAAGTCATTCAGCTGCATCAGCGAACGAGCGGGGTCCCCCTCGCTGCCATCAAATGCACCGGGGAAACCCCACTCATTTGACTCAGGATGAGGAAAATAAGCCTGTCCCTCTCCGCACCCGCCGTGGCAACCGAAACCCAGCATCTGGGTGCTTGGGGACACCAAAGCCAAGCGCAGTCCCCGTGCCCGTTCTGCGTGGGAATGCGCCCGTCCCCTCCGGTCCTAGGGCAGGGCAGCAGCCGTGGGAGCACGGGACGTGCAGCCGGAGCCAGAGGCTCGCTGACGAGTCAGTTGTACAGCGCCGGGCTCCCTCCTCCCTATCCTGTGTGGGTCTGGTGTGTAACGTGGACAAACAGTGGGCTACGCTTATTAGAACATTTATCCTTTCCTGCATCGATTTTGAATGACTGACTTATTTACTCGCCTATCTCGCTCTGATTAACTGTGGAGTCACAGGATTAAGACAGACACGTTGTGCTCACGCTGCCAGTCCCAAACTCCCCGTGGGCGAGGGCAGGAGCGCTGGGCTGGCGCGGTACGTCATGTCTGGCATGCGGTGACTAATTGCCATGCTGGGTGTTAGGAGCTGGTGTCGAGATGGCTTTGCCCTCCATGAATTATACAATTCTGAAGAAGCCTCTCATTTTAGCAGGGAAAGAGACACCCAGAATAGCACAGAGTCATGAACATTAGCGAATTAGAAGCAAAATATCACTGCTGTCTGCCGCTGCTCACGGCATACGGCGCGCGGGGCGGCTATGTATCGTGAGTCACACCAGTCAACGCTCTCAAAAGAGACAGAGGTTTTTAAGGACTGCAGAAGTGAATAAATACTTCAAACCCATTTAGCCTCCTCCCAGCCCAGACCCCGCTGCGTCTCCTGAGCCTCTCAGAGATTGTATTTACAGGGCTGGCAGGCTGCTCCGTCAGAAAGGCTCCGGAGCAGGGACGCGTCCAGCAGCAAGAGCTGTGCACAGAAGGGACAGCACCTCCGCGAGGCAGATCGTGTGCCTTTAGCTGCGCGTTAGATGGGCACAGGGCATCCCTGAGCCTTAGCTGACCGTTAGTGCTAGAGACGGAAGGACGACAGCTCCAGCCGCACCTCCGGGTGTCCGGGCTGAGCTCCGCAAGGCAGGTCTGTCCCAGCCCCCCGGTGGGAGATGGACCGAGTGCGGAGCAGGTTATCCCTACGGAGGGGCGGTTGTGCAGGGATCTATCAGAAAACGGGTGGGGAGAGCAGGACCTCAGGGTAGGTGCTCCCCGGGCTCGGGGGGGTGGCGGGCGAGAGGCACAGGCTGAGCGTGGCGGGGTCCCCCCTGCGAGCCTTCCCCAGCCGGCCGTGCCACAGCCAGTCCCTCTGCGTTGCTCTTCCTCGGCATTTCTGCACACGAGCCCCAGGGCGCAGGGGATGCCGAAGTGGGCTGGGACCCAAGTCCCCCTTTCCCGCTGGCCAGCCGGGCTGGCCGTGGCCGGGCTCTGCCTCGTATCACCTCTGGTCCGGTCACGGCGCAGCTCGGCCGTGGGTCAGTCGGGTCACAGGTGAGCCGTCCGCCCGCTTCTGCTTTCCTGCCTTGGAGCATGTATGTGCCAGGATGCCGCAGGCGCCGCCATGAGAAGTGCAGCACGGTACGAGGCTTGGAGGGAGCGTTTGTTAAATATAAAAAGAAGAGTCATTCCAGGTCAAAAACACAAGCTAGATGGAGTGAAAATTGGATTCTCCCCTGGGGAGAAGAACTGCCTGGCTCCAGTCAGCGTCCACAAGACAAGGCTGGTTTTAATTTAAGTAGGTACAGAAATAACGTGCAGTATGCATGAACCAGGACTGTCAGGGGGTTCCAGGAGCATGCACGCAACAGCTTCCCTCCTCTCTTGTACTCCTGCCCTGAGTTTTTGATCTTTCTCGTGCCTGATGCTGCCAGAATTAGCCTCCAAACCTCATTTCTCCTCCCTTCCCTTCTCTGGGTTGAAGCAAGAGGTCTCCCAGGCTCCTCACAAGCATTTTGAGCCTCGGCTGCTGGCTCGTCTGCTCGGGGGAACGCAGGAGGAGCAGGGCTCGGGCGAAGGAGGTTCATCACGAGGTGGCTGTTTGCCACCAGTGCAGTGCAGCCCCGAGAAAGACAAACGCTGCCCGTGGCTGTCAGGACTATCCAGGAGCAATCACAAATAGCGGTGCCCTCCTGCACGGACCCGGGCCAAGGCTGGGCAGCGTCCAGCGGTGTCCCCCGGGCAGGCAAGAGGGGCCGGGATGGAGTGCCAGCACCACGAGCGCAGGCAGGGAGCCCGTGTTACACAGCGAAGCCGATGGCACACGGGTGCCCTGCCATGAGGTGCGATGCCCTGCGCTGTGGCAGCGGCAGAGTGAGCTCTGCGATAGAAGCACCGCAGCCCTGCACAGGCAGCCCGGGCGCTGCAGACGTGCCTTCCAGGGCTGGTCTCCCAGCTTAACCCGGGCTGGGAGGATTTACTGGCTGTGCCAAAACCCCGGGGGAAGGAGCACTGTTGCTTAAGCTTAGACAAGGCACAGGGAAGCAATGGAAATAAGCTGGCCCCAATCACAGCTAGACTGGAAATTACAGAGCTTCTGCCCCTGGAAACAGGCTGCGGAACACATTTCCCGCTAAGATGAAGGAGATAAAGTCACACATTTTGGATGCAGACGCTTATGAAGGCTCTTGGTGAGGCAGCTGCCTGTTGCACCACGAGACGCAGCTCGGTGAGGCAGGAGTTGCAGTTCAGCCCAGTAACCCCAGTCCTCCACTCCACCTCCAGCCCAGCTTGGCAGGAGCCCCCCGACAGGAAAAGGAGCTGGGCTCGGGGTGCTGGGGCTGGGACCGGCGCTGGAGCACCCCTGTGGGGCTGCGGCAAGGCAGGAGGCAGGGCGCTGGGTTTGGAGGGCTGCAGGGTGCCTCCTGGGTGGCGGAGACAGAAACAAGGTGCCCTTGGGCCAGGGCCGCACCAGGCACACCCCGTCTGTCTGATAACTGTCTGCCCGCCCTTCCCACAGCGTGGCACGGCACGGCACGGCTGCAACGGCCACGGGGACTGACCCCCATGGATCCTGCGTGGAGCAAAGTCCCTTTGGAGAGCGGGAGCACAGCAGGCTCGGTGCAGCCCCCCAGCTCCGGCTCTGCCTGCGACCACGCCGGCTCTGCCCCAGGCAAGGGAATGGCGGTGCCAACAACGCTGCCGCTCAGCTTCGCCCGGCAGCTGCCCACGCAGAGCCCTGGGCGTCCCAGCATGGTTATTTGGAGCTGAGACATACAAGCCGGGACACAGGCTGGTTCCCTGTCTGCGCAGAGACCCCAAAAAAGCAAAGCCAGCTGCCAAGTCTGGGTTGTTTTTCCTCCCAACGTGAGCCCCGGGAGCCTCCCGATGACAAGGCTGTTACACATCCATGCACCAGAAGAGCGGAAGGAACTGGTGGGACACCCAGGATCCACAGAGCTCATTACACCTGGTTTAATCATTACAAAGATTGTGGGGTGACTTGCCTGGATTAGCAGGGCGTGCTGACGAGATTGAGGAAAAAGGTTGCCATGGTGATTCTGTGTTTTTGCCTGCAGGGCAGAGAGCGCAGCGGTATCATGTAGCAAATATTAATATACCTCCAGCGACGGGGGGGTCCGGCACCTGGAGGCACCTGGTGCCTGAGGAGGGGCAGCTCTCCCAGCGTCCGGGGGAGAAGGGTGACTGTCAGCCAAAGCTGCCTCCCTCCTTGCTCAAACAAGAATAATTAGAAAGTTCATCAGCAGAAAGGAGCCTTTCAGAAAGCCCAGAGAGCATCGCTAACTCTCAGCGCCCCGCGCCGGGGCAGTGTCCGTGCGCCGCGGGAGCAGCGCGCCAGCCTCCGGCAGCAGGAGCCACCCTCCCGCAGCCACCCCCCGTGACAGCCCCGGCGCGTTGCTTCTGTGGCAACATTTCAGCCTTCTGAAAGAGCCTGCAGGGTTTTGGATGAGGAGGGTTATTAGTAATGTCGAAATTGCTACTCGAGTAACTCTCCCTCCCACTGCCGTGCTCCTTTTCCTCTCCCAGGACGGCCAGTGGGCATGGGAAGCTCAGGGAGGGGGCAGCAAGGAGAGCATCTTTAGAAGAGGGTGTCTGTCCAAAAATAGACGACATGAGCTAATGCTAGGAACCTTTGAGATGAGTTACAGGAATGTGAGACTTTCGAGACACACAAACACACTCCTCAGAGCACCAGCCTGGATTTTTCCCTTCCGAGAGGGTCACGTCTCACCTCCATCCCCTTGTGGGACTGCATTAGGCAGGATTATTATGACGGAAGCTGCAGCGCAAGAGGCCATTTCTCTGCATTTTGGAGGTGCCAAGGGCAGGGAGAGGATGGGAGCTGCTGCACAGAGGGCTCTGCAGGGCTTTGAGCATTTCGGAAGGGTGCTGTACGTCTGCACCCCCTGTACGTGTTCCCTTGGGTGTGCAGCACTGCGTCCCAGGGCTCGAAACCTTGTCAAGCAGCAGCCCATGCTCTCCTCTTGGGCCCGAGGGACAAACCGCACAAGGTGGGATCAGAAACCCTTCCTCCCCTCCCCAGACCTCCCCGTCCTGCCACTCCATCTGCCTGCACAGGCTGTGGCTCCGCTATGGCCCGCTGGCCGTAGAGCTCCCACGCCATCATCCCGACGCTCTGCTCTCCTCTGGCACGAGGTCGGAGACTCAGGACCTTGGTCTCGGTTTCACAGCATCTCTTGACACCGACCTGAGTCACGACGCTTTGACCTTGCTGACTGTCAGTGGCTGATGGAACCGGGGCCAACGCATGGCTAGCCGATTCTCCTCCCCAGCCCTACGCAAGCCGCCGCCTCCAGCTGCTCACACCGCTGGCTACCACGTGGCGTTTTTAGTGCCCGGAGCTCTCGACACTCAGCCCTGGCGCAGCCTCCGCGGCGGAGCAGGACGCGCACACACGTGGTCGCATCCTCCGTTCTACAGCTGAACTCGCTTCGGGCAGCGCGACCGAGTCACCTCACACCGCTCGTACGGATGCAAACAGCACTGGAAACCCTAAACAGTCTTCAAACTCCGGGTGACTAAGAAAGGCAAGTGCTAATGAAACAAACCCCATAGATGACCGAGAAAAGTCCAAAACCTTCGCCCGAGAAATAAGCCTAATCCCACGCCATTCCTCACAGAACATCCAGCAGCCTTCCCCGCCCAGGATAACCACCCCTCGCCCTCTCTGCCAGCCGCGGCACTGCTCGGGCAGGAACAACCATGTCTCGACTGTTTGAGATCTCTGCAGCAGATTTCTCCCAAGGCACAAGAACAAACAGCAGCTAAATGCAAAGCAGCAGCAGAAGAAAGAGAAGCGACGGAAAAGAGGAGCTGATACAAACTGCAAATAACATTCGCATGGAGGACCGAAGGGGGAAAAGAGCTGGAAAGAGACATGGAAAAGCAGAGGTGGCCCTGGAAATCAGCACTCGGCAGGTACCTGAGCTGCAGCTGCTTGTCCCCTCTCCTGTGCACGCTCTTGCTGCAACACCTCCACCAGCACCTCGAGCGCGTAAAATCAGCACAAGGGTGAGTCTGTGCAAGGAGTCCGTCCTCTGGGAGCCTTGCATTTAATGGGAGCCCAGTCCCTCCCACCTGGGCTGAGCTTTGCAGCCGCCCCTCCGTGCACAGGGTTCAGCCCTGCTCAGGCCAGGTGTGACGCAGAGGGAAGACCCAGACGCCGGGACAAAACCCAGAACGGCACCGAGCTGGCGAGAGACCAGGCTGCCTCCACAGCATGCTGGCAAGGAATGGCCCGAGGCAGGGAGCTGCTTGGAGGATGACTTTCAGCTGGTGCAGAGCAAGGTACTCGGAGCAGCTGAGGATGTGGGGGTGCAGCTGCCGAGGGCAGGACCGTGCTCAGCCCCCGCAGTCTCCCGCAGGTCAGCAGGAGCCCCAAAACCAGCGCTCAGCCATGCCAAGGGCCCCCACGCAGCTCACACGGGGAGAAAAGACGGGGACCGTGCTTCAGCCTGGCTCCCCAAACGTCGGCCGTAGGCTGTGAAAATAAATGGAGAGGCAACAGAAAGCACGGGACCGTCTCCTCTCCAGCTGGAGCGTGGGAGCCCTGGGGTCTCTGCTCCTCGCCAGAGGTACCTGCTGCTGCCTGGTGCAGAGGGCACCGACAGACCTGATGTCGGGAGGAGTGGTTTAGGAGGTCACAGCCTGTCCCTTTGTCACTGCCTCGGTGGCAAAGGTGCTGCTCTCACACAATTCAGTGCAAAGGCAAAGACGTGATCTCCCATCGTCTGGCTAAAGGGCAGCTGTAGGCTTCCAAGGCTGCGCTGGCCTAATCTGCCCACACCCTCAGCACAATTACCTGCCCGGTGTATTACAGGGAGCAGATTAAAAATTTGTATTTAAAGGCAACCGTGTCTCTAACTGGCATTTGCACGGTGTCCAGCCCGGAGCAGCCAGGCCTGACCGCCGCAGTGAGCATTCCCGCAATGGGAACGGATGATAATACATAATCCCCAAACATCTTTTTGGATTGCTGGCCGTTTTGACTCGAGGGTTCCTTCCAGCTTCAGTGGGCACGGAGCCACGCAGCAAGCTCTAAAATCATATATCTGAAATACCCCTTTTCAAGGAAACTGCCTATTCTGCTGCCCATAAATGCTTTTGGCTTACCGCAACATTGCCACACCGCTAAGGGACGCTTTGAAATGTCCGATTTTATCAGGAAATACACCATATAAACTCCCCTCCTTTAAATTCTGTGATCTCACTTTACAATCTTTCCGACGTTTTATTTATTATCAGCGGTTATTTTTTCCTTTCTTTACATCCCTGGGTAAACAGTGTTTCACGCTGCCAGCACAGCCCCTGTCCTTCCCTAACGGCTGCGAGACCGGGGTGGGGAGGGATGTCCCAGCAGCTCGCCTTGTTCCTGGCTGGTAGAATTCACCTCTGGCGAGGTACTCGACAGTCGGCGTTTGGAACCAGGAGGACATCCAGTACGGCTGTTACCGCACACGCACCCCCAGCGCGAGGCTCCAGCTGGAGGGAGCAGACGGGGAGCAATGTTGGGGAACCACGATCCGCGTTAGGTCCCTCGAGAGGAGCATCTTATCTCCTGCAAGGATGCTCGGGCAGTTAAAGAGGACCGCACCGTTTGCAGCAGCTACAGGGAGGAAGAGTTTTGAGGGAAGGAAGGGTTTTGGCAGGAGGACAAGGTGCCCATGGTCTATGGCCTTTGCAACCCTGGCGAGCTCAACCCCAGCTCAGCAGGATCAAATGTGTTGTTCAGGGCAAAGCGTCCCCTTTGGAAACACGGCATGTGGGATGCACGCGCATCCCAGAGGGACCCGGTGCTGGACCACCTGGTCCCATCCCACAGCCCCAGCTCCGGCCAGCAGCTGGTTTGTGCCTCGTTGGAAAGAAGGTGCTGAGTGGAGCAAACCCGACTGCGGTGCTGGGCTGGCCTCCGCAAAGGAAGGTGCTTCCGTTGCGCTCACACCTTGCGCTGACGTTAACTTGCTCGGCGATACATAAATAAATGCGAAGCTGTTTGCTGTGTTTTAACATCCCATCCCGTTTGCCCCAGGCGTGGAGAGGCCTCTCCGTCCCAGCATGAAGCAATTCTTCCCCGGTGGGGACTGGGCTGTTGCTGCTGTTGGCACTTACAAAGCCAAGCTGAAATCCTGTCTTGCGTTTTTCATGTTGCTTTCAGTCTGCAGCACAGACCTTCCCGTCCCAGTGCTTTTCCATGTGCATTGTGTAAGGCACTCGGAGATGGCCTGGAGGGGCCAGTTGCTATAGAAAAAGGCTTGTTTGTGCAGCGCTGTCAAACTCCTCCCCGAATGCTGAAGCAAACACGAGCGCGGAGATATTGCACGACCCCTCAGAAAAAAAACCCCACCATTTTCCTTTGGCTTTGGCTTTGCTGGTTTTGCAGCGCAGCCAAGCTGCTCAGCGGCTCGTTCGCCAAACCACTACATCTTCTCCATGCTCTCCCTATGCCTGGGAGAGCACCGGGAAAAACCAGCGAGGTGGGCAGAGGGCTTGTCGGCACAGCAGGGTGTTCGCCCTGCCCCACGGATCACTAACCGCCCCCCGCGTTGCACAGGTGAAAAACCTGCTCGCATTAGGGCTCTCTTATCCCAGTCACAGCCCCGTCTGAGCTGAATTTACCGAGGATGTTTTGTATTTAAGCAGCAACGCCCGTGCGAACCACACGCCGTGCGGGTGTACTGACGCTGAACTGAAAAATCCCACCAGGAACAAGCCTCTGCGTCGTCCTGGATTTTCCCACCCCGAAGGCCCCAAAACATCATTAGCGAACGTCATATCGCTCCTCTCTGTAAATGGTTACCCGGCCATGCAGGTGGGCAAGACCGTAGCAATGCACCTCCTCCGAGGTGGAAGGGGATGGGTGGCCGGCAGCCAGTAAATGCCACTTTTTTTTTTGCAGGAGGGAGTGGAGGGAGACCAGGAGGAGCAGGGACTGGCCGGGGGCTGCAGCTCACGGCTGGTAGCTGGAGGAACACCGAGGCGGCTGCAGGACTGGCAGGAGGAAAGTCTTCCTCCCCGGCCCTTCCGATGGCTGCTGGCTCGGGGCACGATCGCCGGCAAAAAAGAGCTGTGCCAGATGTGCAGGGGCTGTCTGCGGAGCAGACCTACCTTCCCAGCAGAAAGCAGGCTGCAAAAATAAAGGATGAGAATTTATTTCAAGAACAAGAGAGGCAGCCGGCCATATAGTCAGGATCATGCAGGTTTTGTAAATGCACGGCTACCTGTTTCTGGAATTTGGGCAAAATAAACACACAGATACCAATGAGCTGACCCAACATAAAAGAGGGTTTTCAGAGGAACAAATATGAGTTGTGAATAAGACTTGGGAGTGCTTCCCTGGAATGCACCTGAGCAAATGAGGAGAAAAGGTTAAAAAAATCTCTCTATTTGTAACCTCTGCTTGGAACTGAAGATTTGTTCCTTGCGTAACTGGAGGGAAGCCACCCAGTGCTCCTGGTGGCTGATGGCTGGGGCAGGGGGGAGAGGAGGAGGCTTTGGGCTGAAACATTCAGGAAATGCAGAAGGGCTGGAACAAGGGACTGTCCTCCAGGTCCAGCTTCACCCTGGGAACACCCCTGGGCAGCATCAGGGGCAGAACCCTCGGTCTCTTCTTTTAACTAAAATGGACCTGTCTGTGCAGAGCAGATTTCCCTGAGCACGGCCCTGCCCAGGATGTGCTCATAAAAGACAAAGTATTAACTTGACAGCTGAAAAAGAGCAAATAAAATTAGTGAGCTGGCCCAAGCAGCTGCTCTGCCCAATTGCTCTTCGGGAATGCTCTGCCCCGTGTCCTGCGTGTTGTGCTGAGACCACCTCCCTCTCGCCACCGGCTCCGGAAAACCTTGCAGAAGTCTGACCCACGAGAAGGGAAGCGGCACCGTGCCCAGCACATCAGAACTGACGCTGGAAGTCAACCAAGCAGTGAATCTGGGCGAGAAGCAGAGTGCTGCTACCCTCCTCCCTCCTCCTCCTCACCCCTCCAGCCTTCTTCCTTCCTCTGGGGCATGAAGAAAACACGATCAGTGCTGAAATACCTATGTGAAACAGCCGCAGAGGGCTATGACCTCCCTAGGACTGACGGCACAACTGTTACGCACTGAGCAAGTCCCAGCAGCTCCCAGGGAAACCCTTGAGGGACGCCTGACCTGCTTTGTACTCGGCTGGACCTCCACCAGGCTGCCAGGCGGCGTGGGGCAGGGGAGAGGACCATGAGTACCCACCGAGGTCTGGAACTGGGTCCTGCTGCCACCTCCAAACACCCCCAGAGACACTCGGAGCCAAACCAGCCCCTTCTTTCACCGTGGGAGCACGTGGGCACAGCGTCTGGCACAACACCGAGCCCAAAGCATTCGACAGCACTCGCCACAGTCCCCGTGGAGGGGACTTGGGGACAGAATGACACGGGTGCAGACTGGGGCAGGAGGGAGCCCTTCACACCTCCGCTAAAGCCTGTTACTCCAGGGCTCGTTTCATCAGCCACGTGTGCTGCAGGGACCTCACCGCTTCCCGAAGCCTCCCCCAGGTGAGTCACCCTTCTTGGAACAACAAAACGCGTTTACTCAGAACAGTGACGGGGCCTTTTGCTTCCCCCGAGGGGATGTTAATCAGCCTCCTCTTGCTAAAAGAGGACCTTTTGTTTTCTAGACCTTACAGCCAAGGTTTTCACAGGCTGAAAGTGCAAGCCTCGGCAGAAGCCACGCCATAGCCAGGACCATTGGTGAGAGTCAGGGATGGCCACGAGCCAGGCGAGGGAAAGGACCGGCTCCCTCTGTCCCGCAGGCACGGCCGCACGCTCCGCGCTGGGGGCTGGCCCGGCTGTCCCCCGCTGACAGACGGGTCTGTGCAGGAGGGGATGGAAAAGCAACTGCTCCAGCCCGGAGCGTGCCGGAGGCGCGGGTTGGGTTGCGGCAGAGCTCCCTGGACCTGTCTGCACATGCCGGGTGGTGTGAGGTCTTCGGCAGCCAGTGAGGGGAAAACCACTGACGTCAATGAAATAGGATGAGGTCCTGCCGCCCTGCGTGGGCAAAGCCGAGGGGGCAGCACCGGGTGGCTCCTGCAGCCTCCCTCAAGGAATTACCTCCCTGTGGAGGTGGAGCACCGAGAAAAAGCCTTTTTTGGCCAGTGCTGCGTGACACTGGGAGTTTACCATGTGCAACCACGCTGCAGACGAGCCCAAGAGAAGACTGGCATCTAAAGGCCCCCTGTCCCAAAGGGCACTGAGGATGCTCTATGTTGCTCAGCACATAACAGAGTCTCCCAAGCTTCTGCCGCCCAGGATGCACATCTTTGATTTCTCTGGGGTGTCTTCTCAGAGGTCGGGGACATTAAAGCAAGGAAAGAGCACAGGACAGCTCTCTGCAGGACACCTCTGTGGCTTGCATTTTGCTCTCAGAATTGCAAAGCGTTAGAGACTGGATTCTTGTTTTCTCAGCAGCAAGCCCTTTTCCTGAGGCACCTTTTAACTCATCATTTCCAGCCAGGAAACCTCGTGTGGGGAATAAGCGCTTCCATATTGCCGTGGTGTGTGATGCTGCAGAAGGGCAGGAGCAGGCAGCGCCGGTTGTGCCACGTGGTAGCACCCATCCCCCAGAAGCTGAGACGTCAGGGTCCAAAACTTCCTTTAGAAAGATGCTTGTAGGATCCACCCCGGACACAGCTGTGAACAATCCTACATTTGGTGTGATACAGAATGAATCACGGAGCCACCTGGCTCCAGAGAGGTGTTTTAGCCTGTGCCAGGTGACAGCATCGCCTTGCAGCTTGTCATCACAGACTTGTGTTGGCCCTGGAGGACACCTCTGCCAGCAGAGTCCCGGGGGACCCTCAGCTGGGTGGTTCCAGGGAGTTCTGCAAGCTGGGGTGCTCAGGTACCGGAGGATCGTCCCAGTGCCTGTGCCAGACACCTTACATTAACTCGACACGGACAGCCTGGTGCAAAGGCATGTGACCATGGGCTAACGGAAGAGCTTCCAGTCCAGGTGTGGAACCACAACATCGTGTTTCCAGAGGAGCAGCGATGCTGCCTCCTCTCTTGCTGCTCCAGCCGAGTCTCTGGGAGGCTGTTTCGCTACCCAGCAGTCCCCGGGCGCTGCCCCAGGCTTTGCTCCCAGCCAGATGGAGCCAGAACATGGACGGACACCTCCAAGGAGCACGTTAGCAATGGTTCGGTAGGCGCTTCCACAGTGCTTCCGTACGTGATCAGTGACACAGGGCTGTGGAGATGCTGCCTGAAAAAAACACACTTGGAGCCGTAACTATCAGTGCTAAATCCCAGGGATTTTCAGAGGAGACTGTCCTGGTCACTCCCAGGCTGAGCTGCCTGGCAGCAGAACTCTGCCTGCCCCAGTGAGCCAGAAGCAAATTCGTCATTAAAAACGTGAGGTGGTTCAAGCTGTCAGCTGGCTGACAGTCCAGCGGGAGCCGCAGCGCTGGGCACAGCCCGCAGAGCTTCTCGGCAAACAGGGGCTCTCGGAGGAGAAATCACAGAGGGGTTTGTGTTTATGTGTGCTCAAAGGTACAGAGGCTTCTCCTCTGCAGAGCAAGATCCTAAGAGGTTTGTTTCCCCATCAGTGCAAAACCCCCGGCCATCTACAGGAAACTGCAGTTTCAAGGTGAGTGACTTTGGGAGGGACCCCACAAAGCTGCTCTCGCCCCTGCATCCGCACTGCCTGCAGAAGCTCTGCCGAATTTAGGCACTGGCCTGGATCACGACCCTCTCAGGTACCAGCAGGAGCTGGTACCTGCTGTGGCATGTGGGGCACCCCACTCTGCCCTCCACCAGGCCAGCGGGTAGCCATCAGCGAGCCACAGAGCCGGGCAGCGGTGAAGCTCGGAGCACAAGCCACTGGAGAAACGGGAGCGCGGCCGGTCGTGAGGGATCCCCCGCACTCGCGCAGGGTGAAATCCCGCGGTCACTTTGGTTTGGCTCAGTGTCAAGAGCTCATGTGCCGTGGGCGGTTACACGCAAGATTTCGAGAAAGGCAATTAGTTGGGCTGTTCACTCTGTAATTGCTGTAAAGAAATGCAGCGTGATGGCCCATAAACCCAGGTGGCAGCCGGGCCGACGGCGCGGGTGCGCTGTGCGGAGCGGGGATGGAGGCATCGCACCCGTCTCCATGCAGGCTGGTCTGCGCTCCAGTGACCTCTCGGCAGCAGCATTTCTGCACACGCGGGCAGCACTGCGGGAGGAGGGACATTAACCTCTGAGCTATAGCTGCTGGCAGCTTTCAGCTAAATAATCGTGGAAGAGTTCGCTTCTCCCAGGTAAGAGATTTGCCTGAGGCTTCATGGTGGGTGGAAGAAGAAAAGGAAACGAAACCCAGCGCTTCCCACTCTGCCCGACCCGCGGACTATCCCTCCCACCTCAGAGCTGTGTTTTAAACTAATGCCACCAGTTTTCCCTCTTCCAGGAATGAGACTGCTGCAACCCCAGGGCACGGAACTGTGAAACGGGCTTTTGTCTTGCAGCTGGCGTCTGTGTTATCAAGGTGAGGTCAAGGAGAACAATGGCTCCCACACTTGCTTTTCCTTTCCATAATCAGCACTGTTTGCTCATGCTGCAATGCCCCCAGCCAGCAACTGATAGGGATTGGCAATTTAGGTGAATTGCACCCATATTTGTTCAACCCTACTGCAAGCAGGGCAGGGAGAGGATTCCGGGCATAGCCAGCAATGTTAATTACAGCTCTTATTGCTAATAGCATGGCTGAGTAGGAATGAAAGAAGGGATGGCACAGGAAGGGGAAAGGCAGAGCCAAAGTGTACTGAGGGCCTCCGGATGGGTGCAGCAGCAAAGGGCTAGAGAAGAATAGGCCGATTATTGTGGGTTTACTGGGATAAAGTGGGCAAGGATGGTGAGATAGGTGAGAATCACTGGGAGCTGGAGGGCTGCCAGGGGCTGTGAGTGGGACAGGGCAGTGCGGAGGGCGTGCAGCTACTGCCCTGCAGCTGTGCCCGGGTAGGGACACGCGCGTTTCCATCTCACAGTGGTTAAAATCCACAGAAATCTGTAGCAGCCTTTAAGGGAATGAGGATCAAGCACTCTCTCAGCAGCTCTTCCCAGATCTCCCCGGGCAGAAGTCGGGATGCGCTCTCGGGATCCGCTTTCCACACCGAGCCACGTGCTGGCCGTGCACAAAGTGCTACCTGGAAAGCGGCACCCTCCCCTTGGATCCCTGGTAGCCGGGGGTGCGTTGCTGCATTGGACCTTCCCAAGGTGTTTGCTTCGCCTTTGTCCGCAGCCCGGGGAAGCAGCTGGGCTCCCGGGGTGGGCTTCTGCCGGGCTCACATTCCAGGGGACCCGGAGTCTGGCCGGTTGGCAGCATTGCCAAGGGCTGACTCACAGCTGCTGACACTTGTCACACCGAAACCATTTTGGTTATTTATGGATGGTTGTTCACATCCGCAGTGCAGGGTACGGCCCAGCCAAATGCTCCGCGTGCTTTCTCCACGCCTCAGTCCTGGCCTTGGCTGCTGCCGAGGCCGCAGGGCTCCGCGACGGAAGCGGCACCTGCCCCGCGTGGTCCCCGCCGGGCTGTCAGTGGAAGAGGCACCTCTCTGTCCCATCCACTCCCATCCCACGCGGTCCCGCACTTCCTTCCTTTTCAGACTTTGCCCTTGGCTCAGGGATGCAAAGGGCTCTCCCACTGGGATGGCCGGAATAACCCGATAGCGCAGGCGGCTCACAGCAAAGCACTGGTGCCCCGAACCCCGCTCTGCAGGGCCAGCAGATGCCCATCAGACACCACTGTATTAAAATCCCCTTGGTTTCCACGTGGGGAAACCCAGCGCTCCCTCTCTTTCCAGCCCTTGCCTCTCCTATTGTCCAAGGCTGCAGGAAAGGGAAGACGAGGCCGCGGTGTTTCCTTCCTGCCCGGAGCGGGGGCTGCCCGCAGACAGGGCAGGTTCAGTGGGGCGGCTCCGTGTGCGCCAGGCTGCGCTTCCCACCGGAGCTGTGACGCGAGCAGGCTCCGGCCGCCGGGACTGCCACAACACCTCCTTTCTCCAGGGCTAAATTCACTTCAAGGCTAAAGGAAAGGGAGCGGCTAATGGACTCTAATGGAGTTGTGGCAATTCTCCGGGGAGGCAGAGCTGCCCTGAAGAGAGAAAAAGCAGCGAGCGGATCACCAGCACTTCCACGGTTGTTCTGGCTGCCGCTCTCGGACATCCCCTGGGGAAACAGCTTCAACAGATTATAAGGGAGGAAGGTTTGCAGCTCCTGGCGTGACCACCCAGGCCGGCAGGGTGGGAACTCTGGGTGCCAGTGCCACCACTTTGGAGGACTTGGGGCAGCTCGTGTTCTGCTCCACCAGCATCCCAATCCTGCCAGATAACACCGGCGCCTCCCTCTGCGGGGGGGGCTCTTTGGTGAGACTCCCTGCTGGAGATGGATCCCGGCAGCAGGGATGGGCCTGACGCGTGCGCCAGGCACGACATGCTGGCCTCTTTAAATTTTTATTTTGCCATTAGGAATTTTCAGCGCTTTTTCTCATGACACTGACAAAAACGTGTCATGGGAAAAGAGAACAAACCAAAATGAGATGCTCAGCGTTTACAAGAACAAGATGGTTTGCCTCTGGTTTTGTTTGTTTCCCTGCGTGTTTGTGAGTTAGCACTTGCTTGCCTGTGTTCTCCCTCTCCCCCCCGGCCCAGCCCGTGGATAACCACGATGTTACCGCTCGCCAGCCGCGGCACAAGGAAGGGGATCCGCTCCTCGACCTCGGCACCAACGGCTCCAGACTACGGTGCCCTTCCAGTGCGCTGCACGCAGGTCTCGGTCTCTTTATCGATGCATTTTAACAGCAGAAGCGCTGCATCGCTACTTCCCTCCCTGTTAATTAAAGCGCTGTGGGTCCGCGCCAGCAGAACGGGTGCGAGGGTGAGCTCACGGCACTGGAAATCCGTGCCCAGCTCCAGGCTCCGCTCACGCTTCCGAACATCGCCTCAGACTTATTTCTTTGCTGCAACACAGGCTCAGAGCTCGGCTCTCGTTTCTGAAGGCCCTTGAGGGCCTCAAGAGGTACCCAGGAAACATGAGGCATCTCTCCCCCACCTCGTTTCCCGGCCGGGCTTTCCCACCGCATCCATCATGGTGTGCAGAAACAGAAACCCTGCCTCAGCGGCCACCGACGGGACACGGGGAGCCAGGATTTAGATGGCGCAAGTCCGTGTTTAGAAGAGGACACCGGCTGCTGCCAAGAATGTGTTGTTTCTGGATTTCTTAGGCATTATCTGACTCCCTGCGGCGGCGAGAGGGGAGGTTGGAACAGCATCCGCCTGGGAGGCCCGAGGACATTCACGCATCAGATTGCGCCTTTAGACCCTTTACAAAAATAAGGAAGGGCACCACGCTGTTCCACTTAAACCGGAATAGCACAGCACACCGCGCGGAGAGAGATTGAGAAACCTTTTTTTGGGAAGAAAACACATACAAGGCTAATTAGGGCTTGACCTCCCCGGCACGCTGCAGCTCCCGCATCCCCCCGCGGGCCCATTCCGCGACGGGGGCGGGACCGGCGCCGCTCGGCCCCTGCGCTGCGTGCGGGGGGTCCCGCAGGGCCGGGCCGCGGGAATGCTGCGGGAACGCTCCCGGAATGCTGCGGGAATGCCGCTCCGGGAATGCCGCTCCGGGAATGCCGCGGTCTCCTGTTGCCCTCCAGCGGCAGCGCCTTGGCGGGCGGGCGGGCAGCGCGCTCCTCACCCCGCCGGCCCGGAGGGGGCGGTCATTTCCCCCGGGGTGTAACACGCGGCTAACGAGCACGTGGCTGACGAGCGGGATGCCGGCGCTCCCGGCGGCGGAACAGCCGGCCCTGCC
>VZSF01003760.1:43229-96063 GCA_013398295.1 Chionis minor
CCCGCCGTCGGAGCGGGGCGAGGGGACCCGCCACCCCCGCGGGTTGGGGCGGCCCGGGGCGGGGGCACCGAGGGGAAATGGCGGGAAGGCGCTGAGGGGCGATGGCGGCCGGAGCCGGGCTGTGGCGGCGGGGCCTGGCCAGCCCCTGCCCCGGGGGTTTGGCTCGTTGTGGGGCTCGTGTGCACCTGGTGGGGCCTGGGGGGTCATGGCGGCCCCGTGGTGCTGCCGGTGGTTGGTGCTGGCCCGTCTGTGCCTCTGGTGGCCCCTTTCCCCACTGAGGTGCTGGGCGCTTGGGGGGTCCTGGGATGGGCCCCCACGGGTGACAAACTGCTGCCAACAGCACTGCTGTCCCAGCGCGGCTTGGGCAGTGGTACGTGGTGCCGCTAACGGATGGGCGGGTGCATGGGGGACGCGACAAAAACGCTACAAAAGGGGCATTGTGAAGGAAAATGGCAGCACGGTGTCTGCGGCCCTTTCTTGGGGCGGCTCCCACAGGGCCCCTCCTGCAGGAGCGGGGTGGTGAGAGCTGGGCTTAGCCCTGCGCTGGGCTGGGAACTGTGGAGCTGGGTTTCGAGCAGTGACATTGTCTGTGTGCCGGGTCGTGGGGAGCTGCACTCCAGGAAGCGGGGCTGCCAGGAAAGGCTGGGTCTAGGAGGTCTTCATCGTCGCTGAGAACACACAGGGGGAGTTGGTCAGGAAAGCAGAAAATAAAGCGGCGTGAGCCGGTGTGTTGGAGGGAAGCTCCAAGCCGGGCTTGGTCAGCGCTGAGGGAATCGTCGGCTGAAGCCAGGACGTGTTTCTGGGGGTGAGAGCCGTCGGGTGCATCTTGCGGCAGGAGCGGGGTGGGCTCGCAGGGCTGGGCTCCCTTCGGCTCTGCCGTGGCGGGGAACAGGGGCCACGCACCATCCCTGCGGTGCTGCCAGCGCCCCGTGTCGCTGGCCGGGCTGTGCCCGCCGGGTGTGATGAGCTCCAGCCAGGATGCTGTGGGGAGGATGCTTGGAGGGGAAGAGGCGGATGGAGTGGTACTGGGATCTCAACCTGCCTGGTGGTGGTTGGCGTGGTGTCCCAGGCTGCGGGTTTGCAAGCCTTTCCCAGAAAAGCAATGGGAAACCTTGCACCATGGAGTTCAGCAGCCTCTGAACTGCCTGGAGGTTGTTTATTTTTGTCATTAAAAGGCAAGCATGTGTTTCTCTTCTGTTCTGCTACTTCTACAACTGCCTGCTGGGGATTTAAAATTATTTTTATTATTTTATATTTCATTTATGTCTGGAGGCTCTTTCATGCTAGAGTCTGCACAAACACATAGTCTTTCCTACTGAGTTTACGATCTAGGCAGACAATGGATGAGAGAAATTAAGTGTTAATGGCCCCATTTTATAGCCTGGGAATTGAGAACTGCAGTTCCTCAGTGTTTGGTCTAGGATCATGCGAGGAATGTGTAGGCAAGCTGGGAAGGGAACCAGATCCCCAGCTTCTCTTTGTGCCAAGGAGTCCAGGCTGCTGTTTCTTCAGAGCCTGTGATGCAGAAGCGATCAGGACTTATTGAAACAGGGAGGAATTGGTTCACAAGGCCACACCACACCAAGTGCTTCGCTCAGGAAGGCGAGCCCCAGGGATGGAGGCAGAGCCTGGGGCACGAAAGCTTAGGAAAACCCCAGAGTGCCTGGCAAGCTGGTGCCAGGTCAGGGGTGAATGACAGAAGCCTTGATACAGCTTGGCTTTGCTCTCCGGAGCCTGTCAAACCTGGAACCAATGCTTTTAATATTTACTTTGCAGGGAAAGCTGGTGGATGCATGTGGTCCAGAAGCACCACAGCAGCGGAGAGCACTTCACCTGGGAGAGGAGACTCCAGCAAATGGGAGTGTGGCAGGTAAGAGGTGGGATGACCTTCTGCTCAAGTCCTTCAGCCTCACTGCATTTGCTGACAGCATCAGGAGTCGCGTAAGGGTTACCTTTGCTGAACTGAGAGCTGCGGGAGCAGGTTAGTCTCTGCAGCTGGAAGGAGAGCAGAGCAGAGACAAACAGGGTCACGCCACTCCCTGCTGCCAACCCACTGAAGTCCTCTTGTCTCCGCCGCTCGCCTCGCAGTGCTGTGCCTGCACCTGGGCCCTTGATGGACCTCAGTGACAAAATCCATGTTTCCTGAGCAGCAGTAGGACTCGTGCTCAAAATGTGACCATGGTCACTCTGCGGGCAGACATAGTGTCATCCTCAAAGGATGGCGCTGGTCTGTCCTGCAGTGGCACAAATAAGCTATCGTTCTGTTTATCGTTGCATTGCTAATTTTTTTGGGGGTCCGCTTGGGTATTTTTTAGAAGATAGCAAGAATTCTTTGCTTCTTGCACATACCCTAGTTTTTAATGTTTTAAGTTCATAATCACAGCGAAACATGTTTAAGGCCAAAAAGAGATGTCTGATTCCTTAGCTGTTGCACACGTTCTGGTTTGCGGGGGAAGAAGTGAGTTGGCGGCATCTCAGAGAACAAAATATTGAAGTGTTTTTGTAAGGCGGTGTGGGGAAACTTTCCTTGATAACAGATTTTATGTAACTCTATGTTTATTTCTTTAAGGTTTGGGTGGGTGGAGTGTGGGTTGTGAGCTGTATCCCTTCTACCTGTAAAAGCCATCTGCATAGGTGGAGCAGTCTTTGTTGTTTTTGTTCATTTAACTTCTGCAGAAAGCCACAAAGAAAGGACTTCTTTTTTTATGCAAAGAGGGGAAAGAGGCATCACCAGAGCCAACCCACATGGAGCTAGGGAGGTTTCAGTGTGCAATGAAGATGTTTGAAGCTGAAATGGAGGCAGCGACTTCTGCTGCCCGTTACATTTCAGAGCCTGGCCCTGCACCCTCCTGGTTGTTTGGCTGGTGGAGCCCGTGGAGGAAGAGGAGGAGGAGGAGGGCGTATCGTGGGGCCTCATCTGGGCCTGAGCACTGGGAATGGGTTGGGTGGAGGAGTTTTGAAGCATGCGTTGAAAGCAGCGAGTGCCCCAGTGTTAGCCTCTGTTGAAGGAAAAAAGCACACAAAGTTAAATTACACTTCACACATGTTGGCGCAGCGCAGAAGCGAAGGCTTCACAGGAAGAACATCTAAGAGGTTTGGTCGCCTCCCCTTAAATGGGTGGCTGAAATAAGCCTGGTTCTCTGCTATTGTCCTGGTTTGAGGCCAGTGGCCAGTCCGGCCCAAACCACGACAACTATGTGACAACAGTCTAATTCTGTCAGTTTTCATGTGCATTTTTGCTGACAAATACAGGAATTGCTCTGTAACATAACGCCAGCAATTTGTCAGTATGGTGGGGTTTGAGGGAAACAGAAACTCTCTAGCAGTTAGCACAGGTACCCTCTGCTTCTAACTTCTGCCAGCTGTGGCTTTCCTATGGTGCAACGTTTAAACCTTTGCTAAGTTTGTTCTCACCTGCATAACAGTGACTAAGGCTTGAGTCATCACGTGAGGCCTCGCTGAAGTGACAGGATTTTTCCTTGGATCATCTCCAAGAGCTCGGAGCCTAAGGCTGCCCGCTGTTCCCTGGTGGCCGGGGAGCAGCGTGGGGCTCGAGGAATGGGGCTCGTTGTGGGGTTTTGTAGAAGCTGCGGTTACGCGCAGGCAACTGGTTTTCGCAGGGCTGCTGCCAAAGGGCAGGTTCCGGAGCTGCACGTGGGAGCAGAAATCGAGCTCTCCATGGGTTAGACTGGGGAGCGATTAAAAATCAGAATGAGGCCTCATGGGGGGGGGAAAAAACGTGCGTGTGTAAAGTTCACTTTAGAAAAGCTCCTTTCGTCGGGTGCCTGACAAATCACAGCTCCCGTGCTGGGGAGGGGGCTGCTGGCGCAGCTCAGCTCTGCTGTGGCTGCAGCGCCGTTTCCTGCAGGGTCGTTGGTGGCAGGAGGTGACTGGAAAAGGCCATTTGCATTTGGCAAAGTTGTCTTAAGAAATTTGTGTATGAAGTTAGTGGAAGGTGGTACATGGGAGATGTGAGAAAGAGTATGAAGTTTAAAGTGGATTATTGAAATCGCATGGGAAAGGCACGGGCAGTCTGACTCCAAGGTAAAAAAAAAAAAGTGAATCAAAGCCATTTTAAAATCACTTTCAGTGTACTTAAATTAAATCAAAATAAAATGATGCTACTTTTTAGCGTAATTGCCCACAGAGGACTCGAATGTGATTCAGCTAATGCTGTTTGAACCTGTGACTTGGTTTCGGGGATAAGTTTTCCCTTAATTTTTTTTTTTTTTTCTTTCTTCCCGCAGAGTCCTGCCTCGGTGGGCACAGGTGGAGCGTCTGCGCTGGCGTGTTTCTCAGCCTTTCCCACATGGTGTCAGCATCTCTCAAGGAGAGGGCTGTGGTTGGTCCCGTTCGCTTGCAGATTTACCCTGGCCCTGACCAGAGATTAGGTTTGGCTGGGGGCTTTCGCCCAGGGAGAGTGTGTCTTCTCATCTCCTGGGTGACTGAAGGCAGGAGGAGAGGAGAGCAGCTGGAAGGGAAGGACGCTGAGGAGACGCGTCCCTGCTGTCTTAAGAAATCACAGCTTTCTGCCTCTGCTCTCTGCTGGCTCCTGGTGCTGTGTGGTGGCCGTGGCTGTTCTGGCTGTGCCACTGGTCACCTGGAGCCCGGCCGGGCTGTCGTGCCTTTCCAGGGGTTATCACCTGGGGCCTGCAGAGGTTGCCAGTGCCAGTGTGTTGTGAGAGTGCCCTCTGTTACCTGTCTTTGCACAGAATCTGTATTTTTTTGTCTTCAAATAGCTTGCCCTTGCAGGAAGGAGAAGGAAGTGTTTTCACCTTGGTTACTAATCACTGAAGCTTCATTTCCTAGTGTGTTTCAGGCCACGTGCCATGACCGACAAACTTGATGCATGTCTGTAGGAGGAAATGCCTTGTGAGGAAAGACTGGTTTTGTATTGCTGATTATAAAGGGAATTAATTTCCAAGCTGAAGATCACCATTGCTGCTTGGCCAGGAGATACCTGCCTCCTTCCCAGCGTGCCACATAGGATCTGTAAGGCACGGCCAGTTGTTGGGGCCAGGAGGTGTCTCGGGCACATCCTGTCACCCCTCTGCTGCTCTCCCACCACGTGTGCTTTGCGTGGCTGGAGGGAAGGGGTGGTGTTACTCACGTGCAACGTGTCTGAGACCCAGCTGGGTTTTAACTGCTCCTGCAGGACTGGTGAGGCCGTGATCTTGAGGGGCAAAGACTAAAACCCCCTGGGAAGACGGTGCCGCTGCGGAGTGGCTGCGCGGCTGTGGAGCGGGAAGCGGTCTGCCCGGGCTGTGCTGGTGCAGAGCAGGCGGCCGAGCCCTGCAAGCTCCGTGCCGTAGCGCAGGAGCAGCTCTCTGGGGTGGGCACGTACCAGGAGCCCCAAGAAGAGCAACTCTTGTGCAGAACTGGTGTCTGGCTACTGCATCGTCCCCGTGCCCTCCTGTGCAGGCGCGGCGGTGGCCCTGGTGCTGGGGCAGCTGTCATGCGTGCAGCAGAGCCGTGCAGCGTGGCTGCAGGGCTGCAGGACAATGCTCCGCTGTCTTCTCAGGTGCGGGGTGAGCCCGCTGCAGCCCTTCTAATGCCCCAGACAGGATGCCCGGCTGAGGAGCAGGCTCTGGCAGCGTTTCAGGTCTTGCCTGTGATGGTGTGGAGACCTCTTCTGTTGTTTATCCGCAGCACGCTTCAAAACAGTCTCTGCGTCCCCGGCTGCACACCTCTCGGCTGTTTGTTAGGTTGTGCAGGCAGCGCTGGCGCAGGAGGGGCTGCTCGTTTGTGGGTGGGTGTGGAGTCCCACCAGAAGCTGCTGGCAGTGAAGACATTTTCCTGAGTCTTGCAAGGATCCGTTTACTTGCCAGGTCTGCTGCAGTCCCACCCAAAAGCAGGTACAAGCTGTGTCTGTTGGGGTGCAGCTGTGGGAGGCTCAGTGGCTCTCGCCCTCTGCTTGTGATCAGGTCACAGAGTTTGAGCAGGAGCCTTCGACCTGCGCCCCTCTGGCAGGGCAGGGGAGAACCGGCTGCAGCAGCGTTAACCTCTTCAAAGGAGTCTTGTGCAACTCCCAGCTGAAGAGCGGGGCTGAGCAGCAGCGTGGCAATTGCTGCTGGCTGTGTTAGTCATCCAGAAAGAGACTTGTTTTTCCTTCTCCCCCTCCCTGCCCTGGCACAGGGGCAGAAATTCTTTCTCACTGCTTGGTGTGGCCAGAAGTTAGAAGAAACACATTATCTCCAAGGGAATCAGTTAACTCTCCCCTGAAAACATGAGCTTCTATTTGTGCAGCTCCGGCGGTGAGATTTGGCTACGGTGATGTTGAATTTTGCTGCGATAGCCCCCGGAGTCTGAAACCAGTTGTGCTGGGAGGTGTATGCAAACATGAACACATGTGTGCGCACACACCTCCTTCCACAGGAACGTTTGCGTGCAGATGGGTGATTCCCTGATAATGAGATGCAAAGCGGTGGGGATGCTGTAGAAACCTGCAAGGCTGCGCTGGCTGCCTGTGCCAGTTACACCAATAAACCGGAGAGAGCGGAGGCCTCTGTCCCCACCAGTCACTGTCTGCGGTGGGGTAGTGTGCTCCTGCTGCAGAGGGGAATATTTGCTTTACTTTTCTTGTAATTAAAATTGGTAAACCAGAATGCCTAAATTTCTAGACCACATGAAGGCTCGCGGGATCAGGATCTGAGGAAGTCACCAGTGATATCTTGACCTGTTTGACTGTCCAACTGAGCACCTTCATTTTCAGACTGTTGGGTGGGAAATAGGTTACCTTTATTGGGTGTGTAAAAGCTCTAGTGTCTTTTGGAAACGAAGGCTTGAAGGAGTTTTTGGGAAAGGCACTTTGGCTTGAGAGGCACGTCTGCTTACAAATATTTCATTTTTTACTACCTGGTTAGTTCAGAGCATTTTAAAAGCACCTTTTTACTTCTCTGCAGCATTCAGCCACTTGGAGTTTGGTCATTAGAAAAGCCCAACCCAGGACATCATCCCACGGGAGTGCAGCATTGGAGTTTTACGTTGCTGCGTAGCCTTCAGGACTGGTGGGGACTGAAAAGTAGCTCTAGTAGTCGCCATCCTGTTGCTGCCAGGGCTTCTGCAGCGGTTTGGGGGTTCTTCGGCCTCAGCAGACACGTGAAATCCATCTGCTCCTTTGCAAAGGCAGTAAAACTCTCAGCACCTGGCGGAGCGGGCACTAAGCGGTTTCCCTTCCCTGGGTTTTTTCAGACACACATGTGGTTGCATGTGTATCGCTGTTGGGGTGTGTGGGCACGTAGATCTCCTCTCACGTGTTCCGTAGCATGGACAATTCATACCAGCTCCCAGAGTAATGCAGAGCCTTTCCATGAAAATTCCTCTTGCTTTCTGTGGATTTTAGACCGAGCTCCTACTTAAAGAAGAAGGAATTAGAATCAATGGGAGATTCTGATTTTGGTACAGGGAAGCATGCACAGATTGGATCCTGGAAGGCCTTTTGGAGTATTTATTGCACTGGAGATTACTTGGCCTTTTCCTTTCCTGCAGAATGATTCTAGACATTAGAATTGACCTTCAGTCACAGAAATTTCCCAATAAAGCACGTAATCACTCAAGAATTAGGGTTTTGTGCAACACTACTCATCAGCAACGAAAGCAAAGTAAATATCTGCTTGCTATCTTATTTTAGACAATTGAATTAAAAAAACCAAAGCAGCAGGAAGGGAAGTTAGAGTTTCGGTTCCTGCAAGCTGAGGATTTGCATGGGTTCAGCAATGACAAATACATGAGCTCATGCCTAGATTGGCTCTGCATCTGCCATGCATGTGGTAAAGGTGAACTGAGAGTCTCCCTGCTTGTTAAGACCTGAATAAGATTTTTGTAACGAGCTGTGGCAGTGACAGGTGTTTGTTGAATATAATGAAGATTTGATTCCCTGCTTGGGTAATTCTCTTAGCGCTGTGAGGAACTGGGGTCTTACGGAAAGGTGAAAGTGAAAAATAACTTTCAATGCAGCTTGAAGACAGGTTAGCCTGCTGCCCAGAGCTGGGTGTGTCCGTGCTTGAAAACGTGCCATTTCTGCAAAAACTGAACACGTGAGGTTGTCTTTTCTTGTTTCAGCACGAGGGCGGGAAGGCTGCGGTACGCGGTACTGGTGACAGCGCTAGGTCTTGCCGTCATGGCTTCTGCCAGGGGACGTGTTGTCTCTGTTCTAGTGCTGGGGCAAGAAGTGTGGGATTGATGCGGGTCACTGAGGAGCAGCGCTAGGGATGCGACCCGTGTTTTCTGAGTCTTGTCTGAAGTTTGAACCATTGGATCAGACTGAGCTTCCCTTCCCCTGACAGTACCGCTGCTGGAAATGTGCACACGCTGAAGCTACCTTGGCCGTGTGTCCTTTGGGTGGAATCACACGGTGCCAGTCGCATTGTGCTTGGCTCCTGCTGGCACAAAGGGGCATTCAAGCAGGAGAAGGGCTGGTGGAGAGCCAATACTGCTCAGGAATCTTTTTTTCCTCAGTCAGCCACCTTTTTTTTCCCCATCTTCTTCCACCTTTCTCATTCTTACTCTTTTGTACCGTGCATTCGGCTGTTCTTACAGACCACCACAAGGAATAAACTGCCTATTTTGGGAAGTAAGTCTAAGAAGAACTCGACAAAACCCTGTTAAGATCCTGTCCCTTTGTGTATCTTCTGTCTTTATGGTCAGCCACATCTGAAGCTCGAGTGTTACTCGTTATGTTACACATCCATTCTCTTCTCTTTTCCAGCGCCTCGAAGCACGCTCCCGCTGCACCAGGGGCTGTGAGGAGGGTAGGGTGCTCTGGCAGTGGATTGTGCTGCTGTCACTAAATGCAGCATGATGCTGTTTATTTATCTAGTTATTTTTCTTCGTATTCCAACTGCACGTTTTTGTCCTGTCCTTTGTGCCAGCAGTGCACTCTGAGCAGGTCCTGCCACCTTCTAACCCATCAAAAGTGTCTGCTTTTCAGTCTGGTCAGGACCTTTGATCTGCTCCCTTCGAGGTCACGAAGCTGCTTCTAATGGTGCGAACAGGGGGCAACTGGGCTCTCGGCTGCCTTGTGCTTCCCCAGATCCAGCTTACAGTGGCTCAGGGGGCAGGAGAGAAATCTGGTGCGGAGAGGGAACCCCCCACTCCCGCTCTGGGGGAGGTGGTCCCCAGGTGAGCCAGCTCTGCTGGGAAGCTGGGGAGGAAGATTGTTGGCCGTGCAAGACGCTCTCCCCCGAGAGCTGACACCTCCACCCCCAGAATGGGGGTTTGGGTTATTTTTCCATGTAAAAGAAGATGTGGGGAGAGGAAACCATAGCCCGCTCTCAGCTATTCTGATTGTTGCAGCATGCCACCACCCTTCCTCATCACCCACGTGCATTATTTTTAGGGTCTGTTTGCCTCGCTTAAACTCCAGCTCATTCTTTCTTAGGGTGACAAGGACTTCCCTCCCACAGCTCCCCAGGTGGCACATCAGAAACCACAGCCGTGCCTGGAGCAGCTTCCCCTTCACCATCCCATTAATCAGTTCATTCACCACCAAGAGACGGGAAGCAGTGCCTGGGACAGCATGGAAGGGAGAGCACAAACCAGTGCCTGCTCTGGGATGGACGGGAGCAGCTGCATTTAGCAAGGCCTTGTTCCAGTTCACCTCCCCCTAATTCCAGTTTACTCCTGTCCAGCCCAGATCCGTTTGGCACCAAGGGATTTTAAACTGTAACTTAAACACGGTAGCACATGTGCGTAGGTAAAGAACTGGCAGGGAAGGAGCAGTGATAGCAGCGATACTTTATTTGGAGCAATGAGGAGTCCAGGGCTTCTGAGTGACGAAGAGGTTTCCCGCAGGGACTTGCAGAAGGGGTGACGGGAGCCGCCTGCAGCCCGCGCGACTGGGACTCGGTGGTAGGTGTGCCTCCTGCTCTTCATGTAGTGTGTTGCAGACCCATGGCCCTTTCTCTAGCGGCTTTTGTAATTGACTTTCTGAAGAAGATTTAAAACTGGCACTAGTCGCAGTCCCTCAGTGAACTGTAAATAAAATCTCCTTTCTCTGTCTTGTTGGTGAAATGTACTAAAATGGGTTAAATCCATCCTGGAAACGCACTTCTTTTCTTTAACAGTTTCTGTGTGGTTTGGCTGGGATATTTATGGCCTAAAGGGTGACCTTGGTTTGTTGCTTGGGGTGGCTGAGTTTACTGCTTTCAATCAGGGTTGCAAGTTGGAATCTTTTCCTAAAAATCAGGAACTTTCCTGTTTAAAAACTTGGCTTGCAGCCACCTCTGAGAAGTACAGGGGGTTGTTAAAAGCATGGCGGCTTTCTGCAGATCCCCGCTCCGGTTTGGTATTTTGTGTGCTGTACTTGAGAGCTGCTGTTTCAGCGGCGCTTGCACAAGCGAGCTCCTTGGACGCAGGGCAGTTGTGACTTCTGACCTAATTGTGGCAAGCAAGACTGAACGTTTATTTAAGGAGCCTTGTGTTTAGACTGTTATTATCTAGTTTTGTTTTGTGGTGCAGTGGTCTTGAGATGCGCCTTATTGCTTCTGGAGCCTCTGGGCCGGATGCTGAAACTAGCCTCATACTTTCTCTCTAGGGAGAAGCAATGAGACACACGCATTTTTTTTTAGTGAAAGCAGAAACAGTCCTTAGTTTTGGCGCTCAAATGTGAAGCTTCATGTCTTCTGGTTTTTTGAGGTTCCTTCCTCTTTGATTCCATGGTTGCAATTACAGGACGCTTTTTGTAAAGGATATTGGCCGTCCCCGTGTGCCGTGAGGCATAAATGACGTGGGGAGGTCAGGAAGGAATGTTTTGTTCCCATGAATCGTGCCGCATTGGCGTGTTTGAGTTGCAGAGCTGGACGAGACAGCTCATCTCAACTAGCGTGGCTCGTGCTGCCCCTACCCTCTGTGGAGGTGTCCCAGCCACCGAGCCGTGGCTGCTGCCTCTGCCTATGAGCGACTTGCACGGGAATATGGGATTGCATTACTGACTTGCTTTAATTTAAAAGTGGACAATAAAATGTTCCAATATGAAGGCGTTTCATGTAAACGTTGGTAAGTAGCCACCAGGTATACCCAGTAGTGGAGCAGTGCTAAGGCAGTTGGGTTAATAGTTAAAATAAAGACTACTACTTAATCTGTTGGTGACTTGTTCACTCTATAATTCTTCAACAGATGAAATAAAGCAACTTTTTTTCTAATTAGTTTATTTTTCTTGCTTCAGGGCAGTACTCAAGTGAAGCGAGGCTGGTTACAAACAGCTCTTGATGGGACCAGAAGGATGTGATACGACCTGTTGTGATACATCCCAGGGAGGAAATACAATGGAAAAACAAAGGTATTTTTAAAAATCGTTATAATTTATTTTCCACAAAAGACAAAATACAGTCAGTTTTCAGACTTTTGTGGGGAATCTCAAGTTAGGACCTTAGGCTGGTGTTAACATGATTCATCTAAATAAGTGGCAAATTTGTTCTGCCCATTAAATTTTAAAAAAATTAAAAAAGGCACGCACTCTGAAGTCACCGCTGTCTTGTTGAGGAGGCACCAGATGCAGCTGTCCCGGGTGATGCTTTTAGTATCTCATATCTCATCTAGAAGCAGCTGCAGGTTTTCCTACTTAGAATACATCTCGTCGATAAAGACCTGAAGACTTTCCAGTTTGTAGGAGGAGAATGGCTTTTACCGAACAGGAGCCAAGCACAACTGCATGTTTTGGTGATTTTCCTTGCTAGAATAAGTTAGGTGAATGTATTTTAGTTAAAGCAGTGTATTTTCATGGTACATTCATATACATATTTAACTTTTTCTGTGTAAAGCAGCTTTACATATATGAATATACATTAAGAATGTATTGTTACCGATGAAGAAAACTAAAAAGACCCTGTATTATGGGTACTCTTGCTTGGCAAAGTTCTCATTAGCTGAGTGTCTTGCCTGAGTAAGGACTACAGGAACAAACCAAGAACAAATGACGATTCAGTGTCAGTCAGAACCCCCTGTTTCATGTGGCAGAGAAGCAGCACTTCTGTACATGTTACATGGGCATCGTAAAAGAAAACACGTTAAGTGGTTGGGTGAGATTGCACTTCAGCATAGATGGGTAACGCGGAGCAGAATGTGCTTTCTTCCTGAATCCCGGCTCTTGGCAAAACTCCATATCCCAGAGCCAAATAGTTTATGAAGAAGAATTTTTTTAATTATGATGGCAGGCAGCTATATGACTGTCAACATCGTCTCAAAAACAGCTAACTGAATTCTTTCCTTGGAAGGCTGATTTTAATTCTCATGTCTCTAAAACAATGTTTTTCAATGTACCGTCCAGAGAGTTCCCTGTATCCCTCCTAATGGATCCACGTGTGGTATTGAAAAAAGGTATAAATGTCTCTTTAGGAAGTGTGTTTTGCTCTGTATGTTCTCTGGAACGTGCCTTACAGCTTCCGCCAAGCTGTTGGGGTGCTGCTCTGGAGGGTGAGGCGCCATGGCCCCCCCCGGCTGAGTTAGCCCGCTGCTGCCCAGCACGGAGATCGGTTCCTGGCCAAGACCTTTCGCTGCTGGCGTCTGGCTCTGGGCAGGGCTGAGCACTGCGGGGATCAGAGCATGCAAGTCACTAACAGATGCACAAACAATCGCAGCAGCTCCTCCCCGGCTGACACTCCGATGTCCCATGACAGCAGTTCCCAGGGTGCTCATCTGTCGGTAGGAATCTTCGCTCTTCTGGTAAACGCACCAACTGGCATTACGTTTTGGGCTTCTTCTCAAGGTCTTATTTTACATGACAATAATCTGTTGTTCAGCTGCCACGTTCCTTTCAAGTACATGACCCTGGCAGTAATCTTCAACACATGACTGTCCTTTGCGTTTACATCAAACCACAGTGAATGGCATCTTTATTAGCACTGACAGTATGAATGCAAAACATGTTTTCAGTAGCTTATAAGTGAAACACATATCTGACTTAAAAGTCAGCTGCTAAAGTCCTAGGAGACACATTGGTGGGGAAGGGAGAAGAAAACCCACATTCTCATTTATCTCTTGAGGTCAGCAAGCAATACGCAGGAGGCCCCCGCGCAGAAAGCCAGCAGACTGTGTCCGCAGCAGCCGAAAAAGCTGGGTGCAAGCAAGTAAAGCTTCAGGTCCTGGCAGGCCGAAGTGGTTGGACTGTGGGCACAGCTATATCCTGAATTTGGGCAATTTGCCTTATGAAGTGCGTATGGATTTGCCCTGGGCTTGAATCTTATAAAATTCTGAGACTTCTGGCACCCGTCCACTAAAACACACGCTTTATATCAAGCCAGTGAGTAAAGAGTCCCTCAGCACGTCAGAGTAAGGGTGACACTGGGACAGGCGGGATGGCTGGGTGGTGAAAATGTATTTGAAGCACCTGGCTGGTTTGGTGCAGAACTGTCTGTTTCTTAGTTCAAGTTTGCACGCTTGGTGATTGGGAAGACAGTGGTTATTTGGAGCTTGTAACTAACCCATCTTTGTGCAAAAGGTTTGTATCTAAACTGTACCAGCTACCCCTGCCTTGTGTAGGCAGATGCCCTTTCAGAAGCTCAAGGAGATTTTATTTCCAGAGTGGAGTGGCATTTCTAAGGAATTCAAGTCAGTGTTGGGATGGAGCAACTTGTTCTCCTTAGGACGCGCCTTCTTTATAGGTGAAACACCAGATACAGCCAGAAGTGACGTGGAGTTTGTGCTTTTCCTGACAAATGTACGAGTTGCCACCATAATACACAAAGTTATTGAACTTGTGTATATTGTATGTATGGATTTAGTATTAGTTATGGAAATGTCTCACTTTTCATGGGGGAAGGCAGAGCAGAGAGTTGTGTGCCAGGGTAGTTCACAGCTTATGTGGCGTTTTGGGTTAAGCTCGGAGCCTGAGGCTGCTGGCGCCGTTTTGTCTTGAGGACTGAATGAGTCCAACGGGCATCAGTTCTGGAGGTGTGGGAGAGCAGTAGGTAGTCTTCTTAAAAGCAACATTCAAAGCAAGGATGGTGCTCTTGGAAGTTCAGCTCTAAAACAAGCAATTCTGTTACACAAACGCCTGCTTCTCTTGGTATTTGTTGCTTATAGGGGAAATGTTCTGTTTTGAGCACTTCTCATTTTGACTGGGAAAGACTAAAATAAAGGTGAAATGACACGGTAAATTCTAGGCTTGCTGGTCTCCCTCTCCCTTGTTTTGCTTTAGTCAGGGCTTTATTGAAGTCCCTCCATCCCTGGGAGCATGGGCTAGCAGTGCTCGTTGCCTGGAATACAGGGAGGCTCCTGGCTTTTCCTCTTACAGCTGCCTTTCCTACAGTAGTGGCGGGTCTCGCTCCAGCAGTAGTTCAGAATAGAGAAAGTGTACAAGAGTATTCCAGCTTGCTCAAAGCCTGCCTGGAGCTCGGCTCACGGGGAGAAGGTGGTGGTTGTCTCTGTCTCCATGGCAAAGGAAAACCTCTTGCTGTCGCGGCAGGTGGAGAACTGCCAGAGGCGCTCCTGGCTCAGGCAGCCCAGCTCCTTCAGAAGCTTGAAGAGGTCGTTGCGGAATTTGACGCCGATGAAGGCGTAGAGGAAGGGATTGAGGCAGCATCGGAAGCAGGCCAAAGTGTAGGTCACATCATCTGCCACATCAAGCTTCTTGCTCTCCTCACATGAGCTGGTGTGGTTGAAGGCTGAGATGGTCTTGGCCAGCATGACGCTGTTATAAGGCAGCTGGAAGACGACGAAGACTATTACCACAGCGATGATGACCTTGATGGCTTTATTCTTCTCAAAGTTGCGGGCCTGGAGTAATGTTTTGATGATGATGAGGTAGCAAACAGACATGACCAGTAGGGGAAATAAGAAACCAAAAACCATTTGGGACACTTTGATGCCAGTGTTGAAGGTCTGCAAGTCATTAGCAATGATGGAACAACGGGGGTGGTTGTCCGAGTTATTTACACCACTGTGAACGAGCTCAGGGATCGAGAGGATGAAGGCCAGGACCCAAATGAGGATGCATGTGACCTTGCTAATGAATATCATCCGGGGACGGAAGCGATGGGCTGAGGCAGCCTGAACGATGGCAAAGTACCTGTCAATGCTGATGGACAGGAGGAGCAGCATCCCGCTGAAGAAACTCATTTTACAGATGCAATAGACGGCTTTGCAGGCAAACTCCCCAAAAAGCCAGTGCACGGCTGCACTTGTGGCCCAGAAGGGGAGGGTCAGCAGGAAGAGGATGTCTGCCAGAGCCAGGTTCAGCAAATAAATGTCTGTCATGGTCTTGAGCCTCTTGAAGTAGATGTAGGTGAGCATCACCAGCCCGTTCCCCAGCAGCCCTGTGAAGCAGATGAGGGAGTACATGGCTGGGAGGAAGGCAGCGCGGAAGTTACGGACTTCCTCCTTCTCGCACAGGGTCTCGAACAGGGTGTAGTCGATGGTGGTGTTGGAGTCATAGTCATCGGTGACGTTGGTGCCGGTGCAGAACTAGAACAGGGAAGAAAAGAAGAGTGTATTGGGGCAGGTGCTGTGCCGCTCCATGGCTGTGTCGGGAAGGGAGCCTGGTGCTGGCCAGGCAGGAGTACCCAGCCCCAAAGAAGTCCCAGGGAGTTCCCAAGTGTTGGCTCATGCCAACATGAACAGAGCTGGTGAGATCTTGTGGCTGAAAACATTTCCCATAAGTATGTGGGGGGCTGGGGTTTTTTTTGGGGCTCAGGGTGGGAATTCCACAAGAAATGTTTAGTGCTCAGCCAAAGTAACACCTGCAAACTCTCAAACGCGTGGCTGCTTTCCAGGCTGTTTCAGGACCCACATACAGCTGTATGTATGTAGCCAGCTGTCGGATAAGATAGGAAAAACAATGCATCCGTCAGCGTTCTCCTCTCATCAGGGACAGCATTCCCTCTTGACTGAATCTACTCGTTAGGCATTTTCTAACTTCAGTATTCCCTCCCTTCTCCCATCTGAGATAATCCTGCTGCTCACATCCCCTTCTCACTTGCGGCAGTGCGGAAGGGGGCTGCAGCAGTTGTGTCTGGAACCGGCAGCAGCTTGGCACGGCGAGCAGCAGGGCTCTCCCGGGCTTCCTGGTCCTGCTGCTGCCCTGTGCCCCAGTGAGGGGGAAGGGAAGACAAAGCCGGAGCTCCCTGGGCTGTTTCTCTGCGAAGTTAATAGAGGTGTCAATGAGACGGGGAGGAAATGCAGTGAGTGAAGCAGGAAACGGTTACTGTGCTGGTGCGGACACGTTGCCCGTGCCTCATTCAGGCCCCTGCCCCTGATTTAAGTTCTGATTATTCTTGTTTCATCTTCCTACACTGCCATAACCTACAGGGCAGAGTGAGCTTGTGGTATCTGTGCCCTGCTTTTTTGTGACTTATTAGTCTCCAGCACCTTCTCTCCATTGCACAGAGATGAAAGGTTTCCCCTGGATACCTCCGCCTGTTATCACCAAGTATCTGCGTGTGCTCTCCATCTTGGGCAGGCTTGGCTTTCACCACATCCTGCCTGCTCTCGGGAGGCACGCCGCCAGAAGTGAAAGGGAAAAGAAACAGGCTGCAAAACTCTCCCTGCACTGCCGAGCCTCTCGGAGAGCCGGAGCTGGGGCCATGGTGTGGTGGAGTCTGCTCCAGTGGTTGTGGGAGTGCGGTCAGATCACGGCACAGCTCGGCGCTTTGGGGTCTCCTTCCTGCTTCACACTCACATTCAGCAGGAACAGGCAGAGGAAGATGCTGAACTCTTCCTCCTTGGGCCCATCAGCTCTTCAACACCGACCTCAATTAAAGCCCCACACTTTGTCCAGGTCGTTTCTGAAGGGTGAGGAGGTGGCTCTTCACAAGCGCTCAGCGTAGGGTGCTCTCCTCTATCCTGAAAACACTCAGTTTGGCACTAGAATGGGACTTGGTTCTAACAGCCCAGGGCGTCTTAAAATCGCACTGTGTGCCATTGTTTCTGTTCTCTCTTTGTTTTCATTCCTTTTGTTTGTTTTTCCTCTGGCTTCTAGCACTGCTCTGCTGCCTCACCGCCCACCGCCTGAGCAGCCGTGTCCCCACACATCTCTGCAGGCTGTGGGTGGCTGCTTTTTGCCAGTCAGAGTTCTTGAGATCTCTCTTTAGCCACAACACAAATGCAGCTGGATTTCAACAGTGTTGTTTTTAGCGTCTTACCTGAAAAATTATAGGAAGGCTGAAAACGAGGGTGACCTGTAACTGCTTGCCTGTAGAAGAAGGAGACACTGTGTTAGTGTTAGCAGTTAAGTTTCCATATGATGCTCACTCTGAAAAAGCGGTGGTAGCGTACTTGACTGTGGCAAAGCATCCCGCAGTTGGGTAAACTAAAACCTGATGAAGATGCTAACGTAACATCGCAAGTTACACACTAAGTCCCAGGAGTCTGCCCTCTCCAGTTCCATCTGTAAAGGCTGCTGGTTGAGGACAGTTAACTCATGCACAGTGAGGCCATTTTTATTTTATACGTTATTATTTTTTTCCCTGCAGACAGTCAGCATGCCATCTCCTGTGCCGCCTTCTGAGCTGTGAGGGTGTAAAACCATACAGCTGTGAGAGCAATAAATCTGGCCCAGCTGTTCCTGCCAGTGCGGTGATGGGACTGCAGAACAGGAAAGCTCTGCTCCCTGCAGGGTGTACATGACTGAAGCTGCCTGAAATTTATTGCTTGTCTGTAAATGTCAGAGTTGGCTTCGTCTCCCTTTGAATGTGGAGATGCAGGATGCTGACAGCTGGGAAGAAAAATTAAATTCAGAGCCAGCTGTGATAATGGTGAGAGCAATCTCAGACAAACAGCTCTTCCTGCTGTGGTTAGCAGAGGCATAGAGGCCAGTGAAAGCTTTCTCTTTGCTCTATTTAAAGCACATGTTGGCATCTACCTCAGGCAGTTGCAACTGAAAGTTGCTCAGGCTAGAAGGTGATCTGGCCCTCGCCTCTCTCTGCTCTGCTGGGAACAGATTTGCCCTTCCTTGAGGGAGAGATGGCACCAGCTGTTCCGAGCACCACGCTGCTCACCCTGGGCTGTCTCTGGGCACTGGCCAGTTCCCTGTGCCGCAGCCCCTCGCTTCCCTGCTGGTCATCCGCACCAGGGTCACTGAGCAGGGCTGGGGCAGAGGCAGGAGATGCCTTTGGCTTTCAGCTGCCTGTTTCTTCTAGGGAGCATGGCGTTCTCCTTGTGGCCCGTTTGTTCGTAAGTTTAGCTGGTTCCTTTGCCCCTCTTGTCCTTAGCAGTCAGCTGTACCCAGCTCTGTTCTGTTTCTTTGCACCCTTCCCTGCTCGGCCAGTCTCCTGCTCGGGTGTTGCACTGCCCAGGATGATGAACTTCCACTAATTGAGGTAAATGCGACTGTTGTGCCAGTCTCCCCAGTTTAAGGTACATGAAATACCGTTGCTAATAACAGAAATAGTCACTTTGGTATCTGTGAGTGGTGATGCTTGTTTATCTGTGAGTGGTGATGTGTGGGTGAGAGACCCTCAGCCACGTGTGAAAAAACTCAAACTTGTCATCCCCAGAGCCTGCACGTGAGCTTCCCGCCGCGTTTCGTAGGAGCTTGTGCCTCGCCTTCCCCCCCCTTATTTTCATCTTTTACACTCCTGCAGCTGGGTGCTGGGTTATGCTCACACACCCCTCGCCTCCTCCGTATCCTCCTGGGGGAACCTGAGACGCGTCGTGGTGCATTGCTGGTGCAGGGCACAGTCAGGGGCGAATGTGCCAAGGTTGGCCGGGGGGGTAAGTGGGGGGGCTCGGCTAAATGCTTCTGTCAGTGTTTTCTGTGTGTCCGATGGGTTTTGCTCTGAGTCCCAGACTCAGACCCAGTTTGGTTTTCAGTCCCAGACTGCAGGAAGAGGTTTGGTGAGCATCTGGCGTAGCCATCTCCCACTTCGAGCTGCTGATGTTACTTTTGCATATTATGCACAGGAAATACACTAAAAGCCCAAACCACTTCAACCTGCTGGCTGAATTTAGGCAAGCCTGGACTGTAATTGCCCTCCCTGCCTGGGACACGGGCATGGGGTCCCTGACCTCTGCAAAAACCCCAGCCATCAGAGTCTTTAGTCTTCTGTTCCTCCTTCTTCATAGCCTGGTTTCCAGGGGACTCCTGGAGTTGGTGCTTACATCTGCTCGTGCCTGTTGGTGGACAATAATTACCTCTGCTGGCCCATCTCAGCCGCACTGGGCAGGGGCTGAGGCCTCAAAGGCAGCTGGCTTCCTAGAAGCTGTGTAAAAAAGGCGGCAGGGGAGGAGAGCTGTTCAGTGCACAGAGGGAAGGCATCACCCTAAATCTAAGCTCCATCCGTGCGTTGCTCTCAGCGTTGCGCGGTTCCCAGTTCTCAGTCTCTCGCCAAGGACACGGTGCCGCCTAGTGCCAGGCTGCTGCACCAGCCCGCGGCACCGCACCGTCTCCCGTGCCTTTCCTGCATCTCCCCTTCAAGCCCTGGGACCAGCCCAGTCCCTATTTAATCTGAATTGCCATGAGAGCACAGCCCTGGTGGGTTGCTCTTCTTTTTTTTTTTGTGTGTCTGTGTTTGGTTTTTTGTGTTTTTTTTTTTTTTTTTGTCTTAACACATTGTGAACTGTGTAACAAAATGGGACTGATACAGTGACTCAACTAACAGTTGTGAAACAGTTCAGCTAAGTATCATTCCTTTGAAGATATCACGCTTTTTTTTTCCCCTTCTCAGTTGCTGTTTCAGGTGTCTTAAATGTCAAATGATTTTCAATACAAAAAAAAGTGTGCACTGTTTCTCCCCCTCTCTCTGTCCCCCACCTCAGCTGACGCACTTGCGGAGGCACGGCCGGCGCGGCACTGCAGGAGACCTCGTGGTCTTCCCACACCGGGTTGTTGAGCGAGTCCCTGCGTCACTGGTTTCAGGCAGACTGGACAAAACTCATTTCTCCCCACGGTGCTCCCAGGGGTCCAGGGCAGCGAGGGGGAGAGAGCAGAAGCGAACGAGTTCAGAGAGGAAATGAGACATGCTCTGGAGTTTAATAGGCAGTTCTAGGTAGCTTGCCTTACTTTTTCTTTTTTTTTTTTTTCTCTTGCAGTTCTCTGCTGTGGGTATTTTCCTAAAGTTTTGTTCCTCAAAATGTTAAGAAAAAACCCCCTTCTCAAAAGTCCCCACAAACAGTTGAACTAGAAACCTCATTTATAAAAAGACAACAAAACCCCGTTATAGCAGATAAGTCAAGACATGTTATAAAGCCCCATGTCACCCCTGGGTCCTGCAGCAGGTGCTGCGCTGCTTTGCTGCAGTTCTCAGAAGTTGCTGTGTGGCAGGATCTGGGAAAAGGTGGGAAGGAGAATTGCTCCCTGCCAACGGAAAAGGGAAGGGGTCTGCTCTGTGCTGCTGGTGGCAGGGCAGGGAGGAGAGGGCACAGCCGCAGCCCACAGAGTGAGCACGAGGGGTGGGCTTCATCCCACTGCACTCTAACCCTTGCCATCTGGCTCGTTGTTTAGGCTCCCTCGATAGCAAAGGGAGAGAAACGGGTGTTTTTAAGGTATGGTGCAGCTGCCAGGGCGTGGGCGCAGTTCACCCCATGCTATGGGAGAGGAGTGGAGGGGTAGGATTAGACAGATGAATCCCATCCAGTTTATTTGTATCTCCCTCAGCATCAGCAACCCATCCTAAGCGAGATAAAGGAAGCTGTAGTGGCACTGAATCTCTCCAGGTGTGCCCAGGAAAGCTTCTGACAGCACGAAATACTTGGCAGCAGAAAGCCTGCCCAGAGGAGGAAACGGGAGCAGGAACACAGCCGTGTGGGGTGGCCAAAACTGGACAAACTCCTGCAGAATGAAGCACTAGGTCAGCTCCTTCCCAAGCAGGTCAGGCTCTAACAGAGCCAGCGGGGAGCAGCGGCTGCTCGCCTCTGCTCATGCCGAGGGATGTACAGAGTGAAAAGTGAGTTGGGAATGCTCGAGGGAGCACTGGCAAAGCTGAGCAACCCCGCTCTGGCTAACCCCTCATGGTGAAAGAATTTTTTTCTGTTGGCCAGAACTGCAAAAGTTTCAGTCTCAAGCGGCTTGGCGCATGTGTAGGCAGTGACTAACGTACTGTTTATATCTTTAAACATGTACTGGTTTCTGGTGCCTCTTCAACATCAGTATAGTAGGCTTTTGGGGAAAGAACCGGATATTTCTGAGAAAAATTAATCATACTTAAATGATATAATGACTATTGGCAGTTAAGAGCTCAGTGCCTGTTCTGTCCTCTTTCCCCTCTACTTCTCACAACTGACAGAGGAAAGACACTGTCATTTCAGAAGTGAACAAATCCAGTGAAACAAAGTCATACTTGTATTTCATGTGTTCGTAGATCTGTTACAGAAGAAAGTAATTATCTGCCTCCACCACTTTTAGGAAATTGTGAATCAAAAGACAAGATAAGCAGAGATAAGCAAGTTATAAAATTCATTCTTAAGTGAGCTGATTGTATTTCCTATATAACTGCTTAAAAAAAAAAAAGCAATAATGCTGTTCATCTTCCAGTGCTGTGAAATATTTCTTTTAGAACATTCCTCCGAAATACAATAGTAGGACAAAAAACCCAAAGCAGGAAAATTGTCATACTATTCTTGTCAGGTTCTCACTAATTCTTTCTTTTTCCTGTCCTAATTAACCATCACCAGTTCGCTAAAGTCAGACTACCAGCTGTCCCCCCAAATACCGAACCCCTTAAAACGAGAAACCTGCAAAGCATCCACGTGCCGTTGTGGAGGCCAAAAGTTTAAATGCGATAAAAGTGATGTGTGGTGAAAAGGTCCGTCTGGGTCGTGATGTGTTGGCTTGGATGCAGGGATCCCAGAATTCAGGGATTTCCGAAGCCGTTCACTGGCAGAAGCTGCGAGGAGGCATCTGTGAGGAGCCTCCTTCTGCCTCTCTCTGGTCCTGCCTGGTGGGTCCTGCTGGACCCGGTACCTCCAGCCTGCGCCGCTGGAGCATCCTGCACCCCCAGCTGCTTTTCCCAGTGTCCCTGCAGGGGCCGGGAGACCCTGAGCTCCCCCTTCCTCGCTCCGCGCAGGTTCGGCACCGCCTGCACTGTACCTGGCTCCACATTCAGGCACTGCAGGGGGAACATGCCTCTGCTGCATCCAGAAATCACTGCGGACCTTGCAAGAGGAGAGATCCCTGCCTGGAAAACGAGGGCTAGTTCGGGGGCAAAAACGAGGACGAGTTTTGGGGCTGAAACAGCAGGGGAAGATACGAAAAGAAGTGATTATTTTCCCAGCTGTACCAGAATAGTCCTCTGTGTCATTTTGCATGAGTCACTTTAAGTTTTTGCACCTGAATTTATTCAAAAAAGGAGAAGGCAATACTCCCCCTTCTCGTGCTACAGCCTAAGGCAGCGGTAGGGAATCAGGCACTCAAATCTCAGTGCAGGCGCAGAGTGTCTCTAGCTCCGTCTGCAGCGCTTCACACGGGACACCTGAACCTCCCAGCCCGAGGAAGCCTCTCCCATCCCCGTTAGTTTAAAACTCTGATTTGAAAGTGTCATGGAGAAATGGCAGCGACACCTCCCATTTCATCCTGCTATGAAGCTTAATTCATTACACCTGGAAGAGGGACTGTCCCATCCCTCTCACCATCCTTATTGCTGCGCTGGCTGCGCGCTCTGGCTGGGAGAGGTATGGGTTGTACTGGAAACCCAGCTGGGGTAATCTCGTTATAAACTGACTTACCGCCCCGAGCTATTGCATTTGTCCCTCTTCCATGCGCTCCCTCAGTCACATCGGGATTAGTGTTTGCAAATATTGGAGCAATAAAAAAAATAAACCCAAGTGAAAAGGGAATAAATCGTGCAGTCTTAGAGGAAAGAGGAGCCTGCTCTGATCTGCCACATCTCCAGCCCATGGTCCCGCTCCCCTCCTCCAGCCGCCCACCTACTCGAGCTCCTGGAAGCGGGTGCCTGCGGAGCACCGGGCATGAGAGAACAACAACAAATGGCAAAAGAAAGTTTGAAACTTGCAGCAAGAAGCAGAAAGAAGCTGCCCTGTGCCTCCCAGGCTGAGGGGGTGTCATGTGCCAGAGAGAAGAGGCTTCTTGCGCTTGCTCGTGCTTCCCTGGGAGCTTCGTGGTGGGGTGGCCCACAGGGTCCTGTACGAGTGCAGTCGCGCAGGGCTGTTCCAGCTCTCAGCAAACGCAGAACCAGAACTTTTGCAGCAAAGTTTTGTTGTCGCAGTGAAGATATTCATTAATAGAAACAATTTGCATAAGACTGGACTGACTCAGCCAACAATCAGCTCAGATATGTTTGCTCCTAATTCCTTGATTTTTTCACTGAATTAAAATATTGCCAAGGAGATAGCACTGTCTATTTTTTTTTTTTTAAGAACATGGAAGAAAAGGTACGAATTATATGAGAAGAACTCATTTGCTTTGGGACAGAATAGCCCTTTGAAATACCTTCCAAACCTATTTTTTGTGTGAGTTTCTGAAGCAATTGATTTGAGGTTTTTAAATGTTGCTTTTTAAAAAAAAAACCATAATAATTATGAGGCATATGAAAGCCTTTTATGTTGTTTAAATAGTCTGTTAAAAGTGCTTCATCCCTGTGTTATAAGGCATAAATATGGGCATTATTAATAAAGCTGAAGACAAAGCCAGAGGCTCAGAGCAGGTACTCACCACCGTCCATGGTTCTGTTTCAAGCAGAGGTGAAGTCACAAGGTCAGCCAGAGCATCGTATGGTGCAGCGCAGCCTCGGCACGCCGCGGCTTCTGCTAGAGACCCTCTTTGGGAAACTCTCTCTTTTATACTTCCTGCCCCTCCGCAAGAAGCTCATGACGCGCCCCGGCGTCGCTGACATTTAGTAGACCCTCCTCCTCCTCCTCATGCTTCCACCAGCACAGGAGCATTGGGCTGTGCCACGCTGCCTTCGGGCTCTCGGGCTGTTTGGTGCTTCCTGAGCGCGGGCAGCTGAGGGCTGCGTGCAGGCACTTTGTGTGGAGACTTGTTAAAATGAAGTGCATTTTGCTTTTGCACTGACATACGAGGAATTGTCGGCGGTGAAGGGACAAGAGGAGAGAGTCCCCTGTCTTGTTATCTCTCTGCTTCGCAGCAGATCCCGCTTCATCTGCCAGAGCATCCACCAGAACCCAGTGCTGCAGGGAACAGGGAGGATCTCCGTCTCCTCTGCCAGACCCTTTCTGGGGAAGGTGTTTAACTACCACATGAAAAATCTCAGTGAGTGGGACTGCCAGGGGCCAGTGTCCCTTTGCCCTGCTCCCACACGCTTGCAGCATCCTCTCTAGATTATCAGCAGCTCAAGCGAGTAAGTGGACTTCCCTCCCCTTTCTGCTTTTGGGTGTTTTTGGGTTACTGTCTGCTGAGTATCAGCACACACCGTCTTCCTCAAAAGATTTTGCACTTCTGCGGTCCCACGCCTTCCCCGCCGTCACGTTACTGCAGAAGTTTCAGCCCTCAGGATGCAGCCCTGGGAGGACCTGCAGCACTGTCAGCTCTGGTCCCTGCCCTGACAGAGTCACTTCGTCCGATCCTGCTCCTCCATGAATCAGCTTCAACACACATTGGTGGCTTTTGTTTTGTGGCTGTCCAAGGCAGACCCTGCTCTTGGAGCAGACTCCTCAAACAGGCAGAAACATCACCAGCTCCTCATGACCTCACTTTCCTTCCAAGGTGACTCAAAAGATTTGCTTTGGCATCTTCTTACAATATGTCAGTGCTGTTCCTGCAGCCGGGACAGACGGACAAATGAAGCCTCACAGGATGGATCCCCGAGAGAGCTCACAACCCCTACCAGGTTCAGAAGCACCTGGTGCCTTGGGCTGATGTGGGGATGAGGGGCAGGTTGTCTGCTCGGGGCTGGAGGAGGAGAAGGAGCTCAGCCAGTTCACTGAGCAGGGAACTCCCAAAAGGAGCCGGAGAGACTGGTCTCCTGGAGGAGAGAAAACACAACTCGGGCAACGTTTATGTGTCTGGGAGACACCTAAAAAGGCACCGTTCTGCTTCAGCAAATTGAGATAAAGCAAAACCTATGCCACCTATGTTGCATTTAGGCTAATTTACAGTTAATATATTTACTCTGCATCAGACAAATAATTGCATAATTAAATAGCTGTTATAAAAGGCATCTGTGCCAGGCAGCCACTGTCTGGCTCTCGTGAATCACTGTCCTTTTCAGGGTTATCTGATCAGCGTCTGAATTATCTGTATGGGATACGTAGTACAAGGAGTAGATAAGTCATGTTAAATGAGTTGATGAGTTACATCAACACCAGCACTCGGCCCTGCTTCAGAGGCGGAATTTAAACCACTAGGAGCAGTGAATGCTCGGTAGTCTTTGGTTCTTGGGAAGAGTAAACACTTTTCACTGCTGGGGACAGCTGATTTGTTTCCCTCTAGCATAGTTTAGCACTGAAGAATCTGTGTTGTTAAAAACCCCAACATTACAGTGGAGTGTTTTTATTTAAGTTACTTCAAGGTAGTGTGATGGCTAACCGCAGCCAAAACAGGACTTCAGTAGAATTTGAGTACATATAACAGCCTGATCCTAAAGCCACTGATTACCTGCTGCTTGCCTTTAAAGCCAACTGCTTCAACCTGAAGCCACATGTTTCCCTCCCTCGCTCTCTCAAGTCCCAACACAAATACATCCGAAGTCAGGGATCCGGTGGATGGTCCCAGATCCTACGTAAACACCCACCCACAGCTTCAGACCCTCCCTAGACACTGCGCCAGCCCAGCTGTCGCTTAAACCCCTGCTCAGTGTTTCCCTCTCGGTCGGGCAGTGCACCAGCTGATCCCGATCCCATTCTGGGTGCTAAATGTGCAGGATGCTGGATCCCCACATCCTCGCCCAAAGTCAGGGGCTGGAAGACTGTCAGCATTTTGATCTGACTGCAGAGAAGGGGACCTGCACGTTCCTTGGCGCTCTCTAAGCACGCATAGGTGATCTTTGAGGTCCCTTCCAGCTCTCAGCGCTCTGTGATTCTGTGATTGCCGGCTTTTCAGCGCACTCGCTTTTGTCTTATCTGGGTAGGCAGGTGCAGTTCACATCTCTGCAACTCTATTGCTCTGTTTCCCTTTTGTTCATCAATTATCCAAGCAGGTATGTTGCCTTTGAGAGTTTTATCTTTTAGCCACTTCCGCCAAGAAGGAGTAGAGATGAAAGGCTTCTCTCAGGTACAGGCGGAATACTCAGAAATGGTGGGTGTAAAGCCTTCAGACGTAGTCGCGGTGCTGTCGGGGGGAGAGGTGGGTATGTGGCGATGGGAACCGTCGCCTGGATTTGCTCTGTGCTCGCAGCGTGCCCAGGGAGAGGGGAGGAGGCTGTAAGGCAGCGTCGCAGTGGATCCGTCCCCGCATCCATGGTGGCTGAAGCCAAAGGCGATGAGAGAAAGGCAGCAGGCAGATGGTTTGCAGTTTGTTTCCTGCATGTACTCCCAGGCTTTAACTTCAAAGTTTTGGTACATGCCAAGTTCTGTGTTGTCAGAGCCAATTCAAGTAAATTGTTTTCCTTAAGAAAGGATGGGAATATTTTAAAATAAACAATTTACTATGTCTTTATGACACTGAATCTTCTTGTACAGTCATGTTTTGTATCTAGGGAGTTCTCAAAACATTTATTAAAGCTTTGCTTAATTTGATTGTGTATATTTGCAGCCTATTTCATGCTCTAGTGACTCTGTCTCTCTGACATACTGCCTTTAACACAAGTGCCCCGTGAGCTCTTTCACAAAAGTGATCCTGTGTGAACAAACATACTGCACTTCCCAACAGTGCCAGGCCTGAGCTCTGCCCAGGAGAGCCACATCGTGCTGTTTGCTCACTAGAATACATTTCTTACCCCAAAGATACATTAACTATATAAAAAAAATCAAGTTACCAGGTATTTTCAGTCTAGGTTGCTCTGCTCACCTTCAGTGCAAGAAGAGTGGAAATCAGTGATTAAAATTCGTTGCCCAGGTTGCAGAACTAGAGCTAGATGGCAGTTGTTCATCAATATGACCTCTCAAAAGAAAATGCAGTTTCTAAGAAATTCCACAGGAAGTTAGCTGAGAAAGACAGATTTCAGTTCAGGTTGGTTCCACTTGAACTGAAACATTGAATTTGCTGAACTGATTTGAGACCTGTAATCTTGAATTGATCTGGCATTAAATTCCAACTCATTCAGCAATGACATATCTCGTGGGAATTCAGTTCCTCTATTTCCGGTTTATGTCCACTGCGTAAAATGGGGCTTCTTGCAGGCTCTCCTTCAGCTAAGGCACACGGGCATCCCGAGACGGGAAGGATCCCGGAGCCTCTCTGGAGCTGTGCCTGCCCAGCACACGTGGGCTGGATGATCTTAGAAAGCAGAACTCGTAAGGCTCTGCCGCACTTCAGCAAGGTGTAATTCATTCCTAGAAAAGCACAACACAAGATGTTTTTACATCCTGAATTCAAAACCCTCCTGTATTTTCCAATAATTTGCCTTTAAGTGAATTGAGACGGAACCAGACTTTGAAAGATTGCTTTCTCGGCAGGTGGAGAGTCCCTGCAGCTGCGGCCGGCTCTGCCCACGGCTGCGCAAGAGCCCCCTGCACCGTTTCAGGACTGACTCGCACGGCACGAGCAGTTCCAGGTGGGCAAAGAGACGTTTCTGCAGTCCAGCTTCAGGCTGAGCCCTGAGGGAGGTTTTGCATACCAGTAAAACCATCGCCGTTCAAATCCAGGTATGGCAGGTCCCTTGCAAAGTGCTGACCTGTCCTTCTGTCCCCTGCAGCAGGACCAGACAGCACGGGGTGCCGCCGGGAAGGACCTGAACCACCAGGAAGGGTTTCTGCCCTTTGCTGTAGGAAGGCAGAGTGGCCCAGACAGGCGCGTTGGTGAGTTAAGGGGTCGGTGAACCTGACTCCACTGCCCACTTGACGGTAACGTCCCTTCTCTTAGGTCAAGGAGGGACCCTGACCTCCCCCCTGCCGTTCTGCTCTGCCCAGCAATGCCAAACCAGGACACTCGGGATCTCCCACCTCCAGTGTTGCCTCCTGCCCAAACATCCCTTGGCTCTCGAGCTACTGAGCTGGCATCTGGGAGGCGTGCAGGGCAAGGTCCCGTCTCGGAGTCAGTAGGTTTACTTGCGCGGGGCTTTGATACAGTCATTCGTCAAGCAAACAAAATAGCAGAAGTGAAATTGCGAGTAAATTCCTGACATTAAGAGCGGTCCCCAGCTGGGATTCCTTACCGAGAGGAGCTCTTGGAGCAGTTGTAGGGGATGCCCTGAAAAAATCTCATGATTGTGATCTCACCATGAGGTTATTAAAAGATTCTTATCCTCCCAACAGAGGAAGTAATCTGCGCAGCAGGCAGGCTCTGTCAGGGCTGGCAGTTGCCCATGTTGCCTTTTGGCCAGCCACAGGAGGGAAGGACACGCGCCTGGTGTCACTGGGAATTCACCCTCTTCGTGCCTGCGTCATGTCAGGGGTGATGGCCTTTCTCTCCAGTTCTTTTTTGGAGAAAAAAACCCCAGTTTTACCAGATTGGTATCTACTCTGCCCTAATTCAGCTTCCTCAATCTGCAGTCCAGGAATTGAGCTGTGACGAGGGAAATGTCCCCAGGGACGCAGATGGGGAGAGGTTGGGTCAGCAGAAACACAGACACTCTGCTTGGCACCTCCGAGGTGTGGAGGACGAGGCGCGGAATCGGGCAGTGACGCACATACTGCTGGTTCCTCCGTCCCCTCGGGCCCGTGGGCAGCGCTGGCCGCCTGCAAGATCTGCTCCCACACCGCCGGGTCCTGCTGTACGGAGGGGCCTGGGAAGAACAAGCGGAGCCCTTCTGGCCTGAACTGACATGAAAAAGGCAGTGGCCACCCCAGAACGACAGGTGGGGAAGGGGAAAGGAGGTTGAAAATATGAAGAAAAGCTGCTGGTATGTTCAGGAATAGTGCTGGGGACGGTGCGTGACCACTGGTTGTGTCTGGGGAGGGTTTTGAACCCTTCCCTGCACTTCAGTCCCACATGGGTGTGCAAACTGCGGGAAGTTCCCGGATATCGAACAGGATATCCAACACTAGGGAGCAATGAGTTGGTTAGGGAGATAAAGAGGGAGCGTTATGTCTCCTAAAAGAACGGAGGGTTAAAGCGTCTCCTGACCATACAACAAGCATCCTTCCTGCGAGCCTACGTGACGGTGTTCAAAGGGTGTAAGGTTCAACCCCAGTCCCCTGCGGTCTTTGAAACAAGGCTGGATACAGAAACAGGGAATAATCCCATCAGTGGTTTCTCCAAGAGCTCATCCAATCTTCTCCATCACAGGTCGGGCATTCTTCATCTCTGGGCTTAAAATAATAATAATTAAAAAAATTATATTGTGATTTTCCACTCAGTTTCTGTTGTTACTGCCACTCTTTCTGGTTTTGTTCCCCCCCTGTCCTGCCCCAGAATTGGTGCCAGGATTCAAATGGCTTTTTCTTGCCTTTTTGATAGAATTGAGTGGAAAAAAAGCGCAAATTGAAACTAGCTGTTTACAGAAATTATAGACTATAGAAGTCACAAGTGAAGCTGTACGTGATAACAAAGTAAGACATGGGCCCGATAACTGCAAAACCACTTCAAAAAAACCCCTTGAAGACAGTGAAAAAAGAGCGTCAAAGTGAAAGAAGGGAACTGAGAACAAAAACAGTGAGACACAGACCTAAGGCAGGGCAGGATCCACGCTCTCAAGCCGACGGTGTGGTAGCTGGTCTCCACTTGGATTTCAGCACAGATCCCACTGGGCAGAGGTTTGCGGGAATCCTGTCAATAGGGCTCTGCGTACGTGGGGGAGGCTTCAAATCCAGGAGTGGAGGCAGGAGATGCAGCACCCAGGCCCTGGAGCGAGCGGCGCAGGCCATGGCAGGGCATGAGCCACTGCCATGGGTCGGGGAGGAGGCTGGGACTCGGTCCGTGTCTGCCCAGGAGAAGGGGGTACAATTACAGCTCCTTCGTCTGGCTAACGTCGTTAACCACCGCGCTTCTGCCGGGCAGCAATTGCAGTTTATATCTAAGGTGTCTAACGGGCTAAAGCCCATTTCTAGCCTCTGCTGGAGTCGTACCAGCACCCATGGCAGCACCCGTGCCTGCATTTCTCTGGGAGTCGCTGGGAACAGGCAGCAAAGCCAGGGCTCAAATCCAGAATCCCCCACTCTCCATCTCCAGCCACGAGCAGAACCGTTCCTGAGAGCGGTGGCACTTGGACACCACCTCGCCTGTCCCCGTTCCTGACCGGAAGGGTTCAGCAGCAGTAGTGCCGTGTATCTGACACACGCTCTGAACAAAAGGTGTGGACCACTGTCACCAGTTCAGTGGAGCAGCGACCAGGAGGCAACGCTGACCAGCTGGAGATGGCTTCTGCTCCAGGCGAGATCCGGGACAGGAGCAGAACACGCGTTCTAGCTCACAGCAGGTTCACAACCTGCAAACTGCTCTCTCCACTCCGTCGCAGCCTCGTGTGCCGGAGGGTCCAGGGTACCAAGGCCCGGTGACCGCGTGAGCTCTCTCTGCTGCCACGAGGTGCAGCGGGTCGCTCGCGTGCGGCGGCTCCTGCGGTGACATCCCAGTAGGACCCAGCTCTGCAGGTTTTAGTGCAGCACCTGCCGTTAAGAGACGGCAAGCCTGGATTGTGTGGGCAAACTATTGCACCCCCATCTCATCTCCGCGGCACTGCTGCAGCCAAAACGCTGGAGCCTCCGTGATACAGTGCTGTGAAATCCGGCCCTGGCTCAGCAGAGGAGACAGTTTGTGGTACAAAACATTGATAATAAATGAAAGTTATTTAACACTTGCACTCAAAATCCCAGAAACCGTTACTAACAAACTTTGCTCTCTGGATTAATTCCCACAACCCCCCCCCCAGGATGTACAAGGATATACTGATAAATGAACATGCACGAACTCAAGTGGATTAGTTAAACTGCATTAAGCCCCCACAAAGACAATCTTATTCAGAATTAACATGATCTTAGTTCAATTTAGTTTAATACACATTGAAAGCTAAATTAGTGTAACTATAAATTACCCTTACTGACTAATTGAATCAGCTGTGGCAGGATTGCTGAGCAGGGTCATGTCGAGTTATCCAAGAGCAACTTAAACGTAAAATCTAGGGCTAATATTTGAATTCCTGCTGTTTGTGCCTTCAGAGCGGTTCCATCTTCTGGCCAAGACGTGGAGAGACCCAGACCACCCTCCGGCAGCGCTTTTGTGAAGACAGTGCTGGAAGCCTGAGCCTCCCCCTCGGCACACACCACCCAAAGCTCCACCTGCGCTCCAGTAAAGCACTTCTCCCCGCTGCCTTGCGCCGGGTCTTGTCTAGAAGCCGCCTTTCTCCAGCGCCTCTGTGCGCGGGATCCTTCCAAGGGGTCCCTTGGTCGCAGGTGATGCATTTCTCAGTACCACTCTTCCCTGTTAGGGGGCTGGAAAAAGAAAAGGAAGGAGACGGATTCCCAGTCCTTTTTAAAGGCTCTATTTGCTCTAGTCTAGATGACGCTAGCAGCCCGTGGCCGCCGCTCAGCGCGGCGAGGAGGTGTGCAAGACGGTCAGTGGCCGGTGCCGCCGGCGGCCCGAAACGGTGCGGGAGTTACACTCGCAGCCTGGCTGGTTGTGGAGCTCGGGGCCCTGATGACAGTCGTATGGAATGTGTGCTGCAACGAACACTGTCGCTGCTGCTGGCGCCGGCTAAATAGTGTGGAAAAAGGAGTAAGAGCCACCAGCGCTTCGGAGGCGAGGGTACGCCTGGGCCTTTCTCCCGTTGCCATCTCCAGGCAGGAGGATGAGAGACGCCTGGTGGCGGCGCTTGTCCCAGCCCGTGCACCTCTGCGAACACGTCATCAGCACCAACTCTCATCTTGAATCAGTGATGAGGAGTATTCTTCTCAATATTCCAGCAGCCCGGACTGCTGGGAACACTTGTCAAAAAGGCTGGAAGGAGCAGAGCAAAAACAGTGCAGCTTTAACAACCGGGTGTCAGCGCAAGGCTGGTAGACTGGTGGCCAAGCTGAGGCATCTTCTTCAAGTAGCTTTCAATTAACTGAGTTTAAAAAACCCAAGTAGTTTTGCAGGAGTTTGTTTGTTTGTTGGGGTTTTTTTAAATAAAAAGCAAAGCCTGCCTGGCTGGGGTTTAGGAGAAAACCTGAGAGGAAGGAAAGGAGGCGGGAACCAGCAGTGACTCCTGGAGACGGGGCAGGAGCACTTACAGCCGGTGGGGAAGCCCGTGGCAGGACAGATGAGACCCCTCATCAGAGGCCGGCTTTGACCTGAGCAGGGAGGGGGTCTGAACCCCACTCTGAACCCTGTCACCCAGGAACACTTTGTGCTTGTCGCCCCCCTCTGCCCCAGCGCTGTGGTCCGAGGCTGCGCTCCCCTCGCGGGGCTCCAGGGCAGCTCCAGCTGCTCCCAGGCACAGGAACCTCGGGCTCTTCCCAGCTCTGCGCCAACCTGCTGCATGTCGCTGCACTCCGACGCTTCGGGAGGCAGCTCGTGTTTCCTCCCACACAGCAGGCTGCCCTGGCCCCCCCCTCTGCACCAGGGTTTGGGTTTACTTTGATATTTTATCCCTCTAAAGCTCCATTAATCTGTTTCGTTTCTTTCTATCCTACGGATAATCCTTTACGTAAGCACAGCTTTTCCGGTCGAAGTCCTCATTTTGCTTGAAGCAGATCGGCTTTGTGAGACCATCCCGTGTGATGCACAGGTGATTTTTATTATTTTAAACCCTTGTTTAGTTTCTCCAGAAGCTTTTTTTTTCTCCTGAAGTTTAGCTGCTGCACAAACAGGGGACACTTGTCTCTCACGGGAAGCTTAACCTCAGTCACGCACGCGGGTTAGTGCCTTCAGCGGGTATTTGGGTGCTTAGAGCTCCAGAGAGGCCAAGTTCTCTGGGTTCCACAATTCGCCTCCTGAATTGCCTCTGAGCAGTCCCACAAGGTGCCTAGTTCATATTTTACCACCTAAACACCTTTTGATATTTACCCTCTGGAGCCTGCTGTGTGTCCCTGCTATTATAGCTCAGTTTTGTAGGTCACAAAGTTTGGTGGGGGGGTGTGTGTGGGGGTGTGTGTGATAAAATCTGATAATTACATTAATGCCAAAAAAAAAAAATCAAAAAAACTTTAAGAGCAGTTTTTTTAACCCAGGCATCTTAATGACTTTTACTAAGTGTATTTTTGTGGTGAGATAAAAGCATATTTTTGAGAACTACCCCATACAGAAGAGAACCTTTTACCTGCAGAGCAAACCAAAGAGCAGAGCTGCGGGGATATCAGAGGTCACAACACATGAGTCAGGCGCTCGGAGAGGAGCCTGGTTTTTTCTCTCAAAGAGAAAAACAAACCAAAGAAAACAACTCCCTCGCTGCGATGCAGCGCTTCAGATTTGCCTCTTCATTTCCTTATCGGTCCTCCGGGGGCAGGAAAGACTCACCAGCTCTCGGCACCCCGTGGGAGAGGGTCACCCCCCCCGAGGGGACCTCAGCGGTCTCACACCACCCCCGTTGGCACCAGCACCCACCCCCAGGGGAGCCAGGGGACACTGGGCACAGCTGGGGGGAGAAGGAGCCCCAGGAACACGCACCCACTCACCAGACAAGGCACCGGAGGCACAGGGGAACCAGACCACAAACTCCAGTGGGACCAGCAGCAAAGGCACAACACGCTGGTGGGCTTTATCTGCCCCATCATCCTCGGGGGAGGGTTTCAGGTGCAGCTGAGGAGCCTCTGGTGGGCGTGGGGGCTCACCAGGGGCTCTGGATCGCTGCTCCCGGCAGAGGCGGCTGGTGATTCCAGCTGGAGGTGGCAAGTGACCCGCAGGCTCCTGGGAGCTGGTTCCAGCAGCAGCCGGAGGAGCCGTGGGGCTGAGGATGGGCTGGTGCAGGGGGTCGACGAAGGCCGGTCCCTCGAGAAGGTCCCTCTCCTGCACCTGGTCCCTGGTGGGCACCTCTGCCAGGCACGCGGGGGCCGGTCACCGTTCAAACGCTGCCCACGGGGAATTGTGTTCAGGAGGTTTTCCTGTGCTTGGAGAAGTTATTTTACCCTTGAAGGTGACACCTACTCGTTGGGCTACACACCCGAACTGCAACACACCCCGTCTTCGCCAGTAATTACTGTTATTTACACACACCTTGAGAGCACAGATGAAAAGCACAAACGGCTTCAAATCCCCGGGCTGTGGCAGATAAAAGCTGCTGCACGAGGCGCGTTTGCAGCTCCTGAGGTGGGGAGTCTCCTCCTGCACCAGCCCCTTTGTGGTCAGCCCCCGGCCCAGGCAGCAGCTGGTGGTGTTTGAGAAATCAAAGCTTTCTGTTGGCAGCAGCAGTCGTCCAGAAAACGATTTTTTGGAAGAGCAAAATGCAGTAAATAAATCCTGTGATGTGTAGCTTAAGGTGTAAAGCGATTTCTGTGTCATCAAAATGGTTTGTTAAAGGGAGCTCAGCTGGTGGCAGCAGCGCTTCCCTCAGGTGCTGCAGGACCTGGAGCACTGGCTGGTCCCGGGGGGAATGAAGGGAATAAACCACGCAGGAGTGAGTGATCCCAGTCGTTCTCTTAAATCTGAACGGACTTTCTGAAAGTGCAACATGGTAACTTCGACTTTAAACATAAGGGCAACGGCCCCGACTTGTGGAATTCTGGAGGGAGAATAGTGGGACTTTCACAAGGAACACGAGTTCCTTGTGAAACACAAGGAGGCACGAGGGCTCCTGCCTCTGGGTTAAACTCAGTCACACCGTGGCCTCTGCAAACAACTGTTTGTCTTTGAGCAACCAAACAGGCTGAAATTCAAGGAACATGAATCCCTTCAGTCTTGGTGGGGTTACTGCGAGTGGGAAGGGCCAGACCCCGTTCAGGATTCGGGAGCACAGGGGGTTTGGGGATGGGAGTCCGGGCTGTAGCGGAGGAGGGAGGAGGCAGCGTGCTGGGCCGGCGTCCACGACACCGTTATTCTGCATCCGGATGAAATCCTGGGATAGCCTGGGGAGAGGTTTGGGCTCGAGCCGTAGCTCCGGTGTGTGTGTGCAGCGCAGGCTGCGCGAGCTCTTCTGCTTTGCCTTCAGTTTTGAAACTCTGAAAGTGAGAAATCGTTGGCAGGAATCGCCTTATTCCGTGGCACAAGTGCGGATCCGGTGTCTGCTCCATCGCATTCCGTTGCAGCCAGAGCCAGAGGATCCCGCCGAAGGGACGGGCATCCCTCACTCCCCACACGGTGTGTTTCAACCAGCGCCTGTTACTTCTGGTGATGCGAGTTTCCTCAGACTAATGAGTTAGTGGAACAAATAACCCCCCTCTCTTAATTACTGGCTGTTTGGCAGAGTTAATTATGGAATGTGACCCCAAATGGGTCACTAGGTAACTCCCCCCTTCTTCTAAGTGCCCCGAGGCGTATTTTGCTGAGCACAACCCTTTTAACGGCTGGAAATAGACACTCCCCAAGTGCGATTTAACCAGGGCAACAGCCAACGCCAAGTGCAATGGCAGGAACAACTTCCCTGCTTTTCCGAGTCGGCCCCTCACAGCCCTTTGGGCAGGAAACATGAAAATGATTCCCGGTAGTTCGGAGGGAGGCGGCTGAAAGGTGCAGGCAGAGATGACAAGTTCACCAGTACTCGTGTTACTCCCTCCCCAGTTTCTCCATTCCTTGGCGTTTAAGCCCACAGGCCCCTCTGGGCATCGCCAGCATTTGAGCAAAGCCTGGAGCAACTCAGAGTTTTTCCTCTGGTTTTCCGAGTGCGGAGGGTTTGTACACAGTGTGTTTCAGGAACGAATTCCCTGGTTTTATTGTTCTCTGGACTGAGGATGGAGAAGGGCTGATGAAAGCCCTAAATCCAATACAGGCATCACCTTAAAAGACAAGAACCAGACCACTGTAAGTTTAAAAAACCAAACATGTTGGATTTTATTATTTTCAGACTATTTAAAAAAAAGACCAAAAGGATTTAAAACCCATTGCCATTGATATACCCACTATTCCATACAAACATACTAGTTTATTGAAGCACACGCATCACGTGTCCCCTTAACAGTTGTAAGTCATGAGACGGCTTGTGTCTGTTCCTGCAGTGGATTTTCAGCAGGGCAGGCAGGGGCATTTCCAGTACATTTGCAGAGTTCCCAGAGGTTCTGAAAGCTCGTGGCAAAACTACCACTTTTTAGCATTTGTGCCGTGTTCCCGTCTGTCTGCTCAGAGAACAAGTACGGCTTTAAACGCCGTCCTGCTCCGAACTTCGCGGCAGCTCCGGCTGAGGCACCCCAGGGTACCTCGGGAGCAAGTGAAGGGGTTCGTTGGTGAAGAAAAGCAAAGGTGTTTGTTGGAAACGATCCCGCATCCCAGGAAACCCCCCGACACCTCGTTTACTTGCAGCCCACTCTGGCGAGTGCCTCGGAAGCGGCTCTCCTGAAACGCTGCGTGCGGCATCGGAGCAAGTTTCCATCCCGCAGAAGAGCTACTCTCTAAAGAGCAAAGCTCACCCCAACCGCCTCAGCCCGTGCCCTGCAGCCCCATTCCGCAGCAGCGCCCACGAGCACAGGAAGCTTTTCCCAACGGCCGAGAACTGGGCAGCTGCGGCTGACGGCCTCGGCGGCAGGAACCGGCGCCGCGGTGGGAACAGGCGCTGGGCTGTGCGGAGGCCTCTTGGTGTTGTCAGATGAAGGAAACGCCGCAGGTTATTCCCAGGACAGACAGCACGTCTCTGCCCAACACCAGTTTCTACCTTCGGGTGCCCCAGGAACGTTGTAACCCCTCGAGAAAGCCAGTGCCGCTGCCTGTTCCTCGGCTCTGCCGCCTGGTCACCCCAGTGCGTCCGCACCCCTCTGCGGCCCCAGACAAACACGAGGCGCCTCTGAGAGACATTTCCAGGGGGTCCCGTAACTAGCGGGAAGGGAGAAGGGCTGATTTCTAATACAAAGCCCCGAACCGGTGGGATTTCTGCAGGGAGGAAAGGCCCAGCTGCAGTGAGCACCTCTCCGGATCATTCAGCACGAGGTTTTCTCTCCCGTCTGCCCCAAGCCGGCCTCTGCCCCACAGGCCCCTTCAAGTCACTACGCTGATCATCTGCCACGTTAGGGAAACCCGGTGTCCTTTGGAGACAAGTGACAAAGCAAGGAAGATACAAAAGCCGTAGAGCACATTTTGAAATCAAAACAGTACTTCATTAAAAAGAGACACATGAAATAAGTCAATATTTATTCTTTCTTCTCGCTGTCCTCAGTGATGGGGTCTGCGGGAGGCTCCTCAACAGTCGCGCTGTTGCTCTCTGACCCAGTGTTGCTGTCACTGGTCCCCTCCTCTGCAGTGCTATCGACCCCCTCTTGGCCACTCTCCTTGTCATCTGGGGTGGATGTTCCCTCTTCACCGTTCTGCTGGTTTTCTGTGCTCTCTTCTGGGTGAGGCTCTTCTGTAATAAGATATTTCTCGGTGTCATTTACATGCCAAGACATTTATTTAGGTTGGGCAATTAGCATTTCGAAAGAAACGATCTGTAATAAATCAGAGTATTCCGTAGCAGTTATCTCTGTCACTCAGAATGTGCAGCAACGGGCACAGCTCTGAGACCTCAGTGCTGCTGCCAGCGTCCCCAGTCACCTGCAGCTGCCTGACCTCGCATGGCAACGCGCCTCCTCACACCACGGCACTGGAATTCAGACTCTGTGGTCCCCTTTCCCTTACGCTCCTGCTGTTACGGCAGCAACTCCCTGAGTTATCAGCCACCCACACTCACACACAGTATTTTCTGGTGACGCTGTGCGGAACACACAACGCCAGCAGAGCAGCTCCTGAGAGCAGCTCCTGAGAGCAGCACAGAAGGACGTGCAGCTCCACCAGCCCTGCGAGACGCTGACGCTGCGACAAGGAGCCACTGGGTTGCTCCCACCTGACCCACGGCTAAAGGTGAGGTGGGGTTAGAAAGCAAATCCCTGCGCCTGTGGGTGCATTACACACAAAGCACGACACGGGGCTGGGCGGTATCGCAGCCTCTGCCCCTTTTCACAAGGAGCCGACTGTTGAGAAGAAAGCAGACACCCGTCTGCTCACCCACCGCAGTGAACTATTCTGAACGCTGCTCTTCTGAACCAACCTTTCTACCACCAGCAAAAACCCACAGCACTGGCCGTGCCTCTACAGACACTTAACGCTGATCCTTCGAGGATTCTGAAGCTGGTCTTCAAACGCCGTTACCTGTCTCCATTGGAGCACTCTCCTCTTCCTTCTTCTCCTCTGCCTTGTTAGCTGCCTGCTCTTCCTCAGCCGCCACGTTGCTCTGACTGCGCTCAGCCTGCTCCGCTGCTTCCTTCTCCCTTTCCTCCTGCCTCTTGCGAGCCTGTTCCTCAGCCTGAGCAATTTCAGCTGCAATTTTTTCCATGTCCACTTCCACCTTCAAACTGCATAACTGGCAATTAAAAAAAAAAGAAAGCTTTTTTACTACCTCAGTTACACAAAACCCAAAACATCAGCAAAACCCAATTATGAGTTCAGTATTTCTACGTGCAGCACAATTCTTTTGATTTGGCGGTTTCTATTAAAAGCTCCAGTCACTGGGGAGGGAGATACAAGCAAATTAACAACAGAAAAGGGGTAAAGAAACAACCCAACCCTTGTTATTTGAACGCAGCCGAGACAGAGCAGGATGTTCCCCCCATTGGCTTTAGGCCACTGTGCTTAACTCGACCCATCAAGCCCGAAGGCACTTTCAAACTGTCCTGGCTGAGTGTCACCACTGAAGGTCACTGACGGCGTGTGGAACAGTGCAGAGCCGGGTGCTGCCTGACAGCCCCACGCTGGGACACTGCAGTCACTCCTGTAATTGTGTCATTAACTAGGAGCCCTCTCAGAGTAAGTGGAGAAAAGTGGGAACTGTACCCTTTTAAGCTCGTTGTTAAAGGATTCTGTGCTTTCCAAAAACTTCCTCTTCTTTTCCTGGTGACGCTCTTCGATTTGCAACAGCTCAGCTTCTAGTTTACGCTGGAAATGAAACAGGCAGTGAGAACCTCACTGTGCACTCATCTGGAGAACTGGACAGCTTACAGCTACGTACCAAAATATTTAGACCAGTATTGTAAAAAGTGCCCATATAATATATAAAGATCCTTACGCCTTCCTTCGCCTCATGCCCAACAGAAGGTGCTATTAAAAAGTATGAACAAGAAATGGGTCAATGCAGTTGCTGGGGACTGGCTCAGCGTGTTGTGAAGGAAAAACCAGCACGTGCTGGGGGTGAACCCGCCCCAGTCTATGGATTATCCAGCCCACAGGTATATCCAGGTACACGACATGCGCCCCCCGCCCATCACTGACTTCTCGACTGCAGAAACACCACAAGTCAAAGGAAAGAAGGGATACACCCCATCCCCCCTGCCTCCTGAATCTTCTTTTGTTCATTAAAACCAGTAACAAATCTCTATCTAATTCTGGTCTCCCAGTTTTCTTCACCTCCACGTATACTGGCGATTCTGACAGGGAGCTTTTCTTAACGTGCACGTTTGGAAAATTCAGGCATATGCCAAGGATGGGTGAAATGTCAAGTGTGACCTCACTACATTTCCTTGTATGCGTTTAATGCGCCATGAAAAAACGTTAGGATGGGGAGGATTTACTGTCATAAAGAATCACTACAAACAAGGTTGTGTGTCACAAGCTACCTGAGAGTCACAGCTCTACCAGCACCCGTTAAACAGGAGACTTGCGCTACATACAGAAGGGTTATGTAGGATAACGAAGAGCTAGGGAATTAATACTTAGGTTATCCTGAGGAACAAAGTACAGTTTAACGTGATTCTCATTAACGAAGAGCACAGAAGTGAGGTCTCACACCTTGCAGCTCCCAAGCAAACCCAGACGAGCTATTGGAGCGTACGGCACATGGACACCCAGCAAGAACAGTCCTGTAGACGATCAAACGACCCGAGACTTGGAGTACAGCCCGACACCACTAGGTTTTAGCTGCCTTCGTATCGTTTATCTTTACCTGATGAACCATTAAAGATTGAACCTGGCGTTTAAGAACTTGCATTCTAGCTGTAGTGACAACAGAGCGGACATCAGGCACCACGCTTTCGCTCAGGATCTCGCTGATGAGACGATGGTTTCTTTGGAAACGAGCTGTGGCTGTGTGCTTCATAGAAAATCCATCGTCATAATCTGAAACGAGTTTTAAGTGTGACAAAGCAGTTACAAAGCTTTAATTCCACAGAGTGAGTACCGGGTCTAGTGACACTGCACTCACGTTACCGCTAATTAAAAACAAAACAAAAATCTTAACACCAGTTGCTGTGGTGTCACAAAGCTCCTACAAACAAATACAGAACATCAGGTGATCAGCAGAAGAGTCTGAGGACAGAACACCTGTTACACCAGCACAGCCCTAACAGCTTGATTTTACACGCGTTTCCCACATGTCTGAAATTTGGATTGACCCAGTTATTTACTGTGTTGCCTTCCACATTTCCAGAGTCAGAGGAGCGATTAACGCACCGAGTGAAAGTGCCATTCCTGATTAATTGTTACCAGAACAATATCCAGTGCAAAATACCAACAGAAGAGTGACTCCTCTTTAAATAAGCGTTGCAGCACAGTCAGAAAGACGGACTTTTTTAAAGCACTGAGGAATGAAAGCGTAAAACAGTGATACAGGTTTACTCATCACTGGAATTCACACTCACATAGTAGGAGTATCCAATTATTTATTTATGTAAATGCAGTTCCCCAAAGAACAGTGACCGAAAAAAGGAGAGAAAGTACACAAGCGCACAGGCCAAGCGCTGCTCTCCTTCTAGGCTTCTTGCAGAGAAAAGAAATTGAAGGAAGCCCAACAGAAACTGAACTGTCTGGTCTGATGCGCATCTAGAGCATTAACTACAAAGATCTAATAATATTTCAGGTCAAGGATTTTTTTTTATCTCTGCTCAAATTAGAAATTAGCTTCCAATTTATGGCAAGATACTGAACTTTGACAATTTTAATCTAGTCACAGAATTGAATGTGAAATACATCATTCGGGATTGTACTAGGTACTCAGTTTAAAATTAAGTTTGATGCTACAAAGCAGAACAAAATACCGTGTTTATCTAACAGCACTCAAAAGCTGCCAACCCACAGGAGACAGAACTCTTCCTATTTTTTCTGTATTTCTTCAAGGAAAGCAGGCAAAGCCTGACAACATATTAAAAATCAAAACACAGTCTGCAGTTTTGGTATCAAGAACCTCCCTACAAAAGACTCAAAAAAATTCAAGTCAAACCAGTTAGGATTTAAAGCAGAGTAATTAAATGGCATTAAGTATTGATGAGCAAACAAACTTAGAAGAAACTTCTGCGAGTGCAATTCCTATTTAGTCAAGTATTAAAATCAGTTAAGCAACAGACAGGAATTATCTTCCAGAACGATGCTGTGCAGAAAAGTCCTGCAGTTGAATTTATTTTACATCAGCTCTTCTTAGCGGATATTGCTCTCCAGCGACTCACAGAAGTCTCAGGGAGAATGCTGACATATCACGCCAGAAAACACTGCCACAGCAGATAACCGGTTTAATGAACTTGTCTCCTTCATTTCAAAGTGTTACGTTCAATTTCCCATTGAGGTGTCGGACTAAATTAAATGAAAAAACAGTAGCAATGCAATAGATTGGCAAGAGACAAAGGAGTGTTAAGCAAATTGGCCCCCTCAAAGTCGTGCCTTTGTCCTCTTAAGAAGATTCCTTTCACGCTAAAAATTCTCGCTCCTAGTGACAGGCAGGATCAGACAGAAGCGACGCTCGTGGCACAGAAAATAATGTGCCGTTTCGTCCCAGCTGGAGACTGGTTCAGCTCAGGGCCTTGTGCAGCTGGTTCTGGCCGCGTACGCTTGGCCCAGGTAGCACAGAACAGAACTTGGAAGTCCTGAAACGCCAGCGACTGGAACGCTGAATATATTGACATGAGTTTTGCAGTTACCTCGCCCTGGGGAAAGTGCTGTTTGCCATGAGCTTTATCTCAAGGGTTTGCTTTTACAAGGGGGAAGGGAAAAAAAAAAGGGTGTAACTGACTGAGTACATTTTTCACCCTCAGGTTTGAACAAGTATTCGGTCGTGGATTTAAAAGCAGATATTAGGTTTATGAGTCTGAGTTTTCCCTCTGGGTGGGGTGCATTTCCTTGCAGTCAAACAGACTTTCAGAATTTTCTCATCAACATGTCAACAGCAAAGGTAACTTATTTCCTAAACAATCTCAATCGACAGTTGTTGAACACATTCAAAGTTCAGGTGCTCTTAATCATACCAGAACTCTGCCTGTCAGAATTAGGTGCTTCTGGTAATAAAGCACAAAATTCCATTCATGCTGGATTAGATCAGGCATCTAAGCCTTTTATAATGCACATGTTAAAGCCATTACGGAGCTTTAAGCAGACTCGGTTGTTTTGAACTGTAAGCATTTCTTCACACGTAATTAAGGGCAGGAGGAACTTCTGCCGCTGGCTTACCAGCTTCGTTTTCGGCAACAAGAGCTAGTCAGCTGCCAGCTGTATGAAATAAAATGTGACAACGAAAGTGAGTAGCAAAGGTACCACGGTAGAAAGGAAGTCACGTTAAGCACTGTGACAGCTGCAGGCTGGTAGTTTTCCATATCCGGCATCCGTTTATACCGTCAGTCCCATAACAAGACCGTCTCACTGGACGTGCACACCAACTCCTTTCTGCTTACCATCTGGATCTTCTGCCGGCTGTATGCTCATGTAGGGTTCTCCCTTCTCCATGCGCGACTGCCGCTGCCGGCTTTCCTCTTCCAAAGCAGCCTCAGCGCGGCTTTTTGCGTTGATGTAGGCGAGGTACGCAGGAGAGTTGTGGTAGGCCTTCATGGACTCATTGTACTCTATCTGAAACGTGACCAATATTGTTTGATTGCACCATTGGACCATTTCAGACTTGACATAACTGTAGGCTGATTAACAAACTGTCGTTACACAGACAAAGCCGTCATTGAATCAGCTGGCTGATACACAACTGGCCGTATTCTCTGTCTTTCTTTTGGCAATTAGAACTTCTTCCATAGTCATTCATGTTCTAAAAATACTAGCTGGGCTTTTCAGTACATTTCAGTTTTAATACCTGAGGAGTCTTACGATAGCTTTGTTTTTTAAGATTTAAAAATCAAACATCTCAGAACAAGGCATTTATGATTAGACAAGCTCTGATAAGATTTAAAAAATGAGTTAAAATAGTCTCAGTAATTCTCTGGAGTTCTAACTAGATCTTTGATTCTGATTTCTCCTCTTCCCTTATTCCACTCCGTCACGGAACGGCTTTCAAAATAACTTACGATTTTTCCGGCCTTTGATCCATCCCTGCACTGGGATGACACAGAACGCTGCAGCCAGACTCCTGCATCCTCCTGGCAGCAGGACTGCATCACTATTTGCACCATCTTTGAAGTATTTTTCCCTTTGAATTGCTTTCTTTAATCTCACTATTAAAATTTGCCAAGTCTAGATTTTGTACAGTGATTTGAGATATTTCCAATGAAAAATGAGATTTAATCTACAATATTGTTAAAAGTACCTCGATGTCTTGTTTTCGTTATGATTAGGACTGGAATCCTTCTACCTAGGCACTGTAAAAATATAAACAAGATGGCCCCTGCCCCAAGGAGCTTACAATCTAAACAACGTCACCAAGTTAAAAAGTAGAATTATTTGATTTTATTTTTTTTTCAGCTAAGAGGATCCGGCTTTGAAGTATTTCTCTATCGACTCGGAATAAAACCAGCTGGGATTTGACCAAGTTATACACAGCCCCAGATGCCTAACAGGTTTAAGCACAACACAGCAGCTGGACAATCTTCCCTTGGCACCTCAGGACCACAGTAAGAGTCTTGTAAAGGTCCTCAACACTTACCAACCTACACACACGAGGCAGCATCATCTTCTGGCACCAAAACCAAATCACAAGAAAACCCTAGAAGTGGTAGCATTTTTCTATTAAGAAACAAACCCCTATGCCATAGCGCGGAGTTACACCAGATTACACCAGGAAAAGCAAACCCTACGTGACTGGAAGTCTTTTATGAACCCGTTCATGACAACGGCAGTAGTTGCAGAGCACCAGTTTTGAAAGAGGATTTTGGTGTTGAGACAATCTTTTCAATACTGATGTTGTACAATCAAATCCATTCATTAAACAGTTAAAATCGACACTCAATTATAAATACTTCATTTTGAATTAGGTCTAAAAACTGACCAGTCACAGTTGATGTACAGTTATTTAAAAAAAAATCTAAAAGACGTGTCAGGACATACTTCCATTTAAGTTACATACAAGGCTCTCGTGAATGCCTCATACACCACTGCACGGGTAAGATGAATTTTTCTTCTCAGACCAGTTCCTAGAAGAATCAGCTGTAATAAACATCCCAGATTTCTTCCATTTACCTTTTCAGCTTCATATTCATTCAAATACTCTTGCTTCTCTTCATCAGTGAGATCTCGCCACATTCCTCCAATAATCTTGCCAATTTCCCATAACTTCAAATCAGGATTGGACGCCTTCACTTGGTCCCAGACCTTAACAGAAACAGCTGGAGCTTTACTAATGATATCTAAATACTTCCAAATTAAACATTTTATATTGTCATCTCAGTGTTCTTTCTGGAATCACCATGAAAAACAGGATTAAGTTAGGAATGAGTCTGGCTAAACTATCTCGATTATTTTCTGGGGCAGGAAGTCAGTAGGAAGCCATCTACTGAACAGGCAATTGCTGAAATGGCTTTGGTTTCATGAGAATATTGCCTTTAACCCTCTCAATTCTCTTCTGAAATGCACATCGCTGCATCTCGGGGAAAAAAAAATGCTACTGAGTAAACACATCCAGCAGTAGATTATGATAAAGAGCACTGAGCTTTTCAGATCAGAATGCAACATTTCAAAATATTTTTCAGTCTTGCTGATCAATTTGAGTTCCAACAAGTTCTGACTCCACCAAAAAAGTTTCTAACTTTACAGGGAAAAAAAGAAAAAAAAAAAAAAAAGAGGAGAGCTGCCAGTGTTATTTCTTGCTGCGCCACTTGACTTTTTTTTTTTGGTTGATGGTTTTTTGCCTAAGACAGACATGCTGGTAAAGATACTTTACCAGAAGTGGAAGAAAACTCCTTCTGGCTCACCCGCTTCAGACAGGCTGACATGCCCTCCCCAAGCCCCATCAGATTTCAGACTCCACAAGAGTCTCTCTCCTACTTTCTGTCAAACAGTTCAGAGAATAGCGAAGCAAACGTTGCCACAGGCTAGGTTGGCGAAGGAGAACATGCAAAGTCCACTCATTGCTACTCTTCAGTCCAGCTACAGCACTGTACCAAGCCCAGTATACCGCAAGGAATACTTCCTTTATATAAAAAAGTTCTGTCAGTAAGTCACGGGAACTTCTGATTGTGGCAGGGTGGATCCTTGTCAGCAGAGAGTGGTAGTAATTATCATTTTAGAGAAAACTTTTCCCCCCAGAAATTGGCAACTGTATGAACAGACTACTGCTGCCTTTGTTCTGAAGGGCAATGCCTCTGTACTTTACAATTCCCTTAAAAGAATGTGCAGGCTGTTAGAAGTAAAAGTTTAGAAGCTGCAACTAAGATAACAGCAATTAATCGTTAGCACATACGAACACTAACTTTTATTATTACTCATTTGACACTGTATACCCACCTTCCGGCTGTACCTCATGTAGGGCATCAGGGGCTTGTCTGGGGGTTTGGGGGGCTTTGGAATGGTAATACCAGAGGAAGCCTACAAAAGAACCAATAAATCCATTCGTTAATGTGATCACTGCACAGTTTCTATACACGCTCGTTTTGGAAAACACTCATTCTTGCGCAGTTAACACAAACCAACCACACGCGCACCCATCAAGAGAAGCAAGCAACATCACCAGAAAAATCACCAAACTGGGAAGAGGTTCTAACTAGAGCTGGTCCTCACTGCACTATTTTTCCAATTTAAGTTTGTCCCTTGATCTGTAAGTTTACAAAGTAGTAACTAGATAGATCTTCAAAAGGGCTCCATATTCTTAAAACTGAAATACACAGCTTAAAAATTTACATGGCAACACCGATCCCAGCAGGTTGTTTTTCTCACTCCTGATGAGCAATTTATTGTACCCCTTCTGACAAATTTACTGCGGCTACTGTACAGGTGAAGAAAGATAAGGAGAAGGTTCAAGATCATGAAGTTATTGGGATGTATGTTCATTTTCAAATCACTTCAGCCATGTATTTGTCTGCAAAGTATGTCAGTGGCAATGTGGAGCCAATTCAACTACTCGCTGTAACACGATAACAACCCTGCGCAACTGATCTGTCAACGTGCGCATTATTTGTATCCACACTGTACTTAATTGTCCCAATTAGCCTGTACTGCCCATCCGGGCTCTAATGGAGCACACTGCTTGCACTAGGCAAAAGGGCACCGAGCGCTAACGGTTGCTGATGGGAAGTTGCTGCATCCCCTCTCGGTCCCTTGAGCTACAAGATGCCTGACGGGGTTTTCTCCTAAAATAATGTGAGCTGCAGGCTCGGAAAACCTCCTCTTCAAGCACTTACACGCGCACCGAGTTCTACTACATTAAGTGGCAGCATTTTCATGAAAATATAAAGCAGCTTGAGGATTTTTCAGGACTACGGCCTTAGATAAGCAAGTACTTGTACGTGGCCAAGGCGGCTCACGGTCAGTATTCAGCTTTCAAGTTTTTCCTCCTGACTTTTTTTTTGTTTTGCTGAATTTATGGAGCTCTATGAAACAATGCATACAGAATTGTGTATAGGTATAAATAATGTACATGAGGTATATGCATTACCAAAATGTATACATAGATACACATACAGATGGGTTTGAAAAACATTAACGGAAATTGTTTAATGCTTTTAAATTAACAGGAATTTAAAGACACCATACATATACTGATATATGCATGGCAGAGAAGGCTGCATATGCTTATGACGTACAGAAACAATGAAAGTTCTCAGACAAAACCTAACTTATTCTTGTATAAGGAAAAAAGGTTTATGTTCAGATAGCACGTTCAGTCAAGTTCCAGCTTGTATGGGGAAGGTCTTTTTTGTAAATGTTTTAACAAACCGGGTGAACTTCATATATGAAGTCTGAAAGAAGGTTTATACAAGAGAGGCATTAAAAGAGTACACTTCATTAAAAGCACCATGTATTTGTTCTTTCGGAAATCTTTATCTCACGTTCCAAACTAATCAGATGTTTTGAGGTAGAAAGTTTTACATGAAACACCTTGAAATTATGAGAATTACAGGAACTTAAAAAAATTTTAAAAATCAGGGCTTTACTCTATTTCTGTTGCATTAGTTCTGAAAACATTACACTTCCAGAGTCTATTTTTGCTTCCTGACTGCATCCAGTGCTCAGGACTTTACTGGTATTTGAAAGAAGCCGTCACCTCTCTCATGACTCCACTCCATCTCGCTTTGTTCACTCCATGAAAAATGAATGTTACATCCATTTTCCACACATGGACAGAATACACAAGATCCGAAAGGATTCTATGTTATTACCACCACACTTGTGTTGAAAAAACAATTTCTGAACTTGGGACTTTGCTGTTATTACCAGACTAAGACCGGAAAGAAAACTGAAGGCTTGCATCTCTTGCATGGCTCAACAGTATGGGGCACCCACTGTTAACGATCTCCAGTTTGCAGTATATTCCTCCTTATTTTTGCGCCAACAAACCTCAATGAGTAGTTCCCTCCCTCCAAGAATCTGTACCCATGCTACAGAGCTTCTCCCTAGGCACGAAGTGGTCACTGAAGACCACAAAGTCTGTCTTTTTGGAGTTCTGCATCACCCACGATTACCGCATTTTTTTCTCTGCCGAGTAGAAGTCCATTTTCCTGCAAAAGGTTTCAGAGTGAAAGGGAAGGGAGGCAGGGGTGGGGAAGAAGAATCAGAAGTAATGTTGTGCTCTTATAAAGAAGTGGCAGCAGCCAAGACTCAGAAGAACCTAACTCTAAAGCCATTTCTGGTCAATTCCTGTTGTTTGCCGGATGATGTAATAGTTGATTCTCCTACCGTGACCCGGCTGTTGGTGCCCGGGTTCCCTCCCAGCCTGTAGTTGTTGTAGGCCAGATGGCTGTATGGATTGTATCCCACAAACCCTGGTGTGCTGGGCATTTGCTGATGGAAACAAATGAGACAAAAACACGAATGAGAAATGAGCTCAAACGAGGAAAACACAGAAATGAAAATGAACTGCAATATGGCATGCAAAAGCAACCAGAATTTAAACAAGCAAATGAGATGTAGCAGTTGGTATCTTCTCAACACACAAAACTTACTCCAGTATAAACCAATTAAGGAAACAGGATTTTTAAACAAATGTATCGCTACAGATTTCCGTCTGAAGTTGGTGATTTCGTTTCTATTAAGTGTGTAACTCATTTAAGCAAGTATTCTATAAATCCAGCTCATGGCTAATAAAATTTTCCAACGTAAGCCACCAATCAATTCAGAAAGACTCTTATATCCACAGGGTTAAGCTTACAAGGCAACAGAGCACACAGTAACTGGGCAGAAATCCCCAGTATCAACGTTTACTACACCCTGAAAATCCCCGCCTGCTTTTCTTCCCATCGTTCTGCCTTTCCAAAAACACGATACTGTCAATAGACAGGGGGATGAAATCTCTCAAAGCACCATCTGTGCACCACTACCAGTATCTGAAGACTTCCCTGGTGGTTTGCAGAATTTAAATATTTTGGGGAACTGTGAGAGAAGGCAATTCCAAGATATCCTTCTGTTAGGAGGTAGGCTGCAGCCTGACAGAGCTGAGGAACCCCTGCAATACGATCCACAGGTTAGAGACTACAAACTAGTCTTAACAGATTGCTGAATCCAAGACAACTTTGGAAGTTAATCAATACATCTTCATTCATTCTTCAAAGCGGATGGATTCGGTCTCACCTCAGCAATGTAGAGAAGAATTAATTTCTTTACAATCCCTTCTTATTTATCATCTACATACAGTCACATCTCAGAAGGTTCATTGTATTCCCTTCCTCACATCTCTCCCCTGCCTTTTTCCCATTATCCCCCACTTCCCAATCAAATTTTGTTGGAAAAAAAATGGATCAACTATTCAATAATTATTGTGATCAAGTCCTGACTGTGATGGTCCTATCATTCCAGTAGGATTCACGATATTCTGTAGCGTTTCTAGACACATAAGTGTCATCTGCACAGTGTCCCACTCTTAATGGGGCACTTTGGCCCCATTAAGAAACATGAATCGCAATCGTCTTCCAAAGGATTTGCTGACTGGATCCATTCGAGATGTCAGTTATGTAAATTCTACAGCGAGGTTCAGGACTCCAGGAACCAAGGTATGACACATACGAACACCGAACAACCTACAAGCTAAACTTCATTAACTTGTGAAGTTTGCAAGTATACATACAGACACTATAATTAGTTTATTTCTAAACATACAGAGTAAAATTATCCTTTAACAGTCAGCCTTCAGATACATATTTTAGTGCCAAACTTCTTAAACTCAGTCACAGCAGTTGACATTTACCCAATCCGTATGCCCGGGATCATGACATACACTTTCACTATTAAATGAGACACCATTTTGCTATAGTTTTCTGTATTGCCATAACAACAGGTTTTGAATATGTTGAACTATATCTCTTCAAAAAAAAAAGAAAAAAAATTAGATGACAATTGTAATCTCCGTCTGCTTAATTCTTTATTTCTGCAAGACAGGATTTAAATGTTACAAGGAAACTACCTTGCATTATGTGGAGAATTTTAATTTCAGCTATAATACTGTGGTTACGAGAACTACAGGCATTTTGTTGACTGTAGTAACTGGAACTGGCTGTGTGAGAACAAGCACGGTTATTTGGCTCCTTTAACGCCTTGCGTTAACGCTATCAGAGCGCAGACCGTCGCCTCGAGGACTCCGTTAAACATAAGTGATACAGGAGACGCGTGAAAGACAGGTAACGCGTGTCCCCAGCTGCAGTTTCACAACTTGTTCCCCCTACCCTTCTGAGGGCTCCTAACTCGTCTAACGAACGTACTAAAGGATGTGCACCGCTACCGGCCGACTCACAACAGCTGTATCCATGCTGCGTCCCACAGGAATCACACGTGGATAGGCACAGAACTCCATGCAGGGATCCAGTTCTAAGAGCGGATGCCACCATGTTCCTCCTAACAGTGGCACCAATCTTAAGTTGCGTGCAAAATGAAAACTCTCAATCTATGCAAATAAAGTTTTATTTGCGTAAATTTATAAGAACGTAGCTTGTATGTATACATTACGTAATTTTCAAGCCTCTTTAAACGTTAAGTATGGCACAATAAATTTGAAGGATCGCATTTCATCTAAATCCCACCCTGTGGTTTTCATCCCAGATGCAGAGATCAGGGACACTCTATTGGGCAACAGTTCTCAAATTTTCTTTGGTAAAAAAAAAAATAAGTATCACTATAGCATCTTTGCTCATTGTTCTGTACAAGAGATTTGTACTTTCTCATGCGAGTGTGTTACTCCTAACAGGCACGCTGCTCAGAAATACGGACACTGCAGAGTGGAGCGCTTGCTCTCAAACGCTCTCCTGACCACAGCGTACTGGTATTGCAGGACCTTTTCCTACGCGCATGAATGCAGCTGGGCACGGTTCAAAGCTACTGCTCACGTTTTACTCAGGGCCGTTGCATACCAGTTTACTAGAAAGGAAAATATTTCTTATGCCATAGACTCCAAAATACCAGCAATTTCAAGAAATCTGACTAAGACTGGCATCACGAGTGTTTCATTGTTCAGACTCAAATATACCAGAATTTTGCACGCTCCTGTGTTCCACTGCAAATCAGCTGGGTACAACAGAAATATGAAAAAATGCACTGTTTGCACATAATTTGGGCACAAGTTGAGTGGAAGTTTTAGAATTAACTAGATCAGCTTGTTCTTAAATATTCCAGTATACCGTTGCAACTCACTGAATTTCAGACCAACTAACTGCTTACAAAAAATTAAGTATCTGCAGGATCTAGCCTTAAAGGTGAAACAAGTTTATTCAGCTTCTCTTTCACAAACTGCTTAAAAAGAAAAAAAGAGATTAATTTAAACAATGCATACCGTATTAATAATGAAATACAACTAGTTTGTGTTTCTGATACAGGAAGGTGAGGCAACTCCGTAATTATTGCTCTGGTAAGTTATTAAAGGCTGTGTTACCAGCTCTGTGTTAATGAGAAAAATCACTATACTTACGGTTGCAGGAGCTGGGGTAGGAGGTGGGGCATAAGATGGCCTTTCTGTTAAGATATAAATGTAAGCACATTTTTTTTTCTTGAAAATTTGAACAAATTCTGTATAAGGCATCTACTGTGGCAAGCATTTTTAAGCTATTTACAAAAACAAGACAGAAATCCTACTCCCAACGACTCTGCATTTTGCCATTGAAGACAGTAAAGCAAAGAATACAAGGAGAAAGAAAAACTCAGACCACACCACTGTTACATTGCTAGCCTTTTATTTAGGCATAAGACTGAAGAATATGAAATCCATTTATATGCACATCAGTTAAAAAGAGGGTAAGCAAAATTGCAGTGAAACGGGATTTAGGAGAAGCTGTGATATTTGGATTTCCTATGTAAATGATATGCTGGAAGGCAGCCACAGCAAGATTTAAGGCCAAGAGTTTAGTCAGAAATGACTACACTGCAAATCATTCCTTTTAATGCGAGGAATATTGGGATTATCTCACAAACAGGTTTTGCCGAACCAGATTTTTAATTCACTAATTTAAAGGAAGAAAAAAAAATCTGAAAACTTACTTGACATTTTGATAGGCAAATTTTCAGCCACCTGACATTATATTTGTACTTCTGAAAGACAAAATAATATCACGCTATTAAGTATTACACCTTTGCTTCCCCAAATCTTTGAAACATCAATTAAGTTACCATTCATCACCAAAAGGTTTGCCAATTTTAAAATAAAGCCAAAAGAGTTTCTAAAAACTCAAGTGTTACCTCTTTGAAGAATGAACATACTTTTAAAGGAATCTGGCCTTAAAGAGCTGTGAAGTAACACTCTGGTTTATGTCATCTTCAGCTTTTAAGTATATATATATTTTAAAGGCTTTAAGTATATATATTTTTTTCCCTTAAGAAATAAAAAGAACACACCCCATTATTTTACACTGTTTCAGAAAATCAGTATTAATGTGCGAATGACCAAATTAAATAGTATTTCCTTTACACAGTACAAAAAAAATGACTGAACACGACAGCAGCCGTATCGCAGGCCACGGGACGGGAGCACATTTCACCTTTCGGTAAGAAGCCTTTCAATTCTTAACTGGGGCTTACAAGAAACGTGGGGACCGACGTTTGAGCAGGGCCTGTTGCGACAGGACAAGGGTGACGGTTTTAGACGGAAAGAGGGAAGATTCAGGCTAGACCTAAGGCAGGAACGTTTTACCCTGAGGGTGGGGAGACCCTGGCCCAGGCTGCCCGGAGAGGTGGGAGATGCCCCATCCCTGGAAACGCCCCAGGCCAGGTTGGACGGGGCTCGGAGCAACCTGCTCTGGCTGGAATGTCCCTGCCCGTGGCAGCGGGTGGCACTAGCCGGGCTGTAAAGGTCCCTTCCCACCCCAAGGCCGTGCCCCACAAGCCCACCAGTGCGCAGGGAAAAGCGCTGTAACAAGCCGTGGTTTTTTCGGCCTCTCCCCCAGTAACTCCGCCGCGGTCGCAGCAGCAGACGGGGCTCGTTCGGAGCTCCCCGTTAGCACCGCGCTTGGCTTCGGCCCCTCCGGGACGGGGCTGCCGCTGCTGGGGCTCCCCGGCCGCCGGGGGGGGGCCCGGCCCGGGGGTCCCCCATCCCCGCCGCCCCCGCGGCACACCGCGCCCGGCCGGAGACACCGCCACCCCGCCCCGGCCGCCGCAGCCTCTCGCCTC
>VZSF01003760.1:96071-184079 GCA_013398295.1 Chionis minor
GCCACGCCGCTACCGCCCTCCGCTGCCCCGGCGGGTCCGGCTTTTACGGGGTGCGGGGGGGGCCGGCTTGCTGCCCTGCTCGCCCCGCAGCCCCCGCTGGGCCGAGGCCTTCCCCGCACCCCCCGGGGACGGCGGAGGCCGGTAAGGGGCGGTGGCGAATCTGCGGGACGCAGAGGGCCGAGGCGGCCCGTGCGCGGGGTGCGGCCCCGCCGTTAGCGGGAAGGAGGCGCCGCCTCGCCCGCTGCCGGGGGCAGCGTATGTGTGTTACCGGCGCCCCCGGGGCGCCTCAGACCCGCAGCCTCCGGCGTCGGGCGCGTCCCCTTCGCCCCGCCGCAGCCCAAGGGAAGGCGCGGGCGGTTTCCCGCCTTCACGAGTCCTGTCAGCGCTTCCCGCCCGCTGCCCGCCGCTTCCCGCCGCTGTCCGGGTGCCCCCACAGGCACGGGCGGCGGCGCCGGCCCCGGCGGCGACTCTGCGGCGGGCAACGGGCGGCCTCGGCGCCTCGCGGCGCTTTGGCGCCTTTTTCCCCTCAGAGGCAGCGCCGAGGCGGCGGCAGAAACGCCGCAGTGCGGCCCGGGGCAGCGCCGCGAAGGGCGGGCGATGAAGCCGGGTGACCCGGCCTGGGGAAGCTTCCCGCTGTGTAAAGTGGTTTGGGAATGGCACCTCTTCCAAGAGGGGCTGAAGGAGCCGTGGTGGCGCTTGCCGCCCGTGAGGACAGGCGGGGAGATGGCGGCGCGGCGGGGAGATGGCGGCGCGGCAGGGAGATGGTGGCGTGGCGGGGAGATGATGGCGGCACAGCGGTGAAGGGCACAGGGAAGGGCCGAGGGGCAGCGGGAAGAGCCTGTGGAGAGGCGTGAGGGAAGGCCGGGCGTGCAGCCGGCCGGCGGGAAAGGCCCTGGGTTATGGATCCACGTAGATCCCGGAATTGCCCGGGTTGGAAGAGACCGTCACGGTCATCGAGTCCAACCACAAGCCTGACGCTGCCAAACGCGCCCCTGAGCCGCGGCCCTCAGCGCCAGCTGCTAAAAACCTTCATAACTGTGCCCGACATCAGACCGACCAACACAAACATTTGCCACAGCGGATTACGAGTTCCGGAGCAGACTGGGAGTAGTGGAATTGAGCAGTTTCTTGCAGAAATTTGTGAAGGTGTCACACGTGGAGGTAAAAAGCTGGCAAATACAAAATGGTGCACCGTGCAGCCCTGGAGCGTCTGAGGGAGATGGAGAATTTCACACCTCAGCATTCAGCGTAGGGGTCTTTTACACAGTCAGAACTGTTGGAAGTGACTGAATGAAAAATGAAAACTTAAGGTTTGGCGTTGAAATGCTGTCATATGGCTAATAAGAGACATTCCTAGACATGCACAAAGGAGGTTTCTGGTGAATCTGGTGAATGTGGCAGCTGAAGGAAGGCCAAACGGATGATGCCAACCCAACACAAAGGGGTAGTAAAGGTGAAAAGAAGAAGAACCAGCTGAGTGTGATGACAGGTTGCTGCAAGTTAGGCCCGTTTCTTCTTGATGCCTACAGTTTGTCCAGCCCAGCTTGCTTTTGTTCTTAAATAAGCACATTTTTATGAACAAGTAATAAGAAGTGTGCCCTCATCCGTGGCCACAATGGAAGTTTCTTGACACACAGCAGAATAATCTGTGACTTCAATGTGATAATTAAAAGAAAGTAAGAACTGAAAAGATTCCTCAGCCAGTCAGCCACATATGCCTCTGTTTAGTCCGCCAGTTTCACCTGGGCAGGAATTTGTCAAGAGAAGGTGAGAAAATACTGGTTAAGAGGTGAAAAATAAGCTGTTTCCCGCCCTGGTTTTGACTGCTTCCTACATTCATCTCTGGTTCATTAATAATATGGTTTTGTTGATAGTGTTACAATGCACTTAATGTTGAAAATGTTAAATTCTAAATTTGCACACCTTATTGAAATATTTATTATGGTGTTCAAGTAGATTTACTGATACTCACTCGTCATGCTGCTAGTTCTGAATCATTATAGCGTTTTCAAAGCCAGCAATGTATTGCTTAATTTCTTTTATGGGGCTGTTTTTTGCTTTTTGCCTAATTTCCATGTTGTGATAGTGAAAGATTTTGTCTGTACAGTGTTTAATACACTGTATGATCCAAGTAGTTTTACTGATTTAATAGTATTGCTTATACAGCATCTTACTAACCAGGGGGCTCTAACTAGTTGGCTCTTACCCAGCTGTTTTAACCAGCAACAGTTTCATAAGCTTTGTAAAGAGGACATGTATTAATTGGAGAGTGAGCTGAGACAATGAAACTCGGTTTTACCTCAGACGTTTACAAGTATTAGATGGCAGTAGCTCAGATGGTCTGAATTTAATTAGCAGCACGGAAGTGAAGAATTCTTTGCCATATTATCAGGCTTTAGTGTTATTTAAGTTCAGCTTTAAAGTGACCTAAAATCAGGGTGAGATGTCACTCTGAACACTCCTTTTTCCCTATGCCCACGCGGAGTTCACGCCAACACTAGTGGATGTTTGAGTACTTTATGAACAGAAGAGTAAACTCTTTACATTTGAAGAAATAGAATTTATGAATAATGCAAAGGATATATATGTACCGTAAGGGGAGAAAATGTAGTTAAACCCAGGATGCCCACTTGAACCGGGTCTAGAATAGCAGCAATTATTAATGCAGCTAATGAAGTCAGTGTCAGGAAGTCCACAGGAAGAAAATAGCCTGGAACAGGCAAGAGCGGGCTGCCTGCAGAACGTCATGTTCTCTTCCCCCNTCCTAATAACTATAACTGAGTTTATGCCAGTTGTTTCAAACTTCCGACAGAAGCTGTATGTTTCATGAGGAGCTGAAAAATAATACGGAGGTTTTATTGCAAGGTGAAGTCGGGGGTGTGTTCTGTGCTGTGCGGGACAGCGGTTCTGTCGGTAGGGGAAAAAAAATCTGGACTTAGGCTGGGGAAGATAATACCCCAGGAAGGACTGTAGGTCAGACAAAGCCGAACCACCCCTGGTTAGAGAAAAAAAAAAGTGTCTGTGAGTAAGATTATTCCATAAATGTTTACTGCAGAGATGGCAGTGCCTTCCACGTATTTGTGTGGTAATTTTATATGCCTGTGCAAGCTCTTCCTGCGCGAGGAAGTCTGCCCAAGCAGTTTTAAAGTTAGATGTGTTCAGGTAAGTTTCTGTTGCATAATTGCCTGCTACTTATCTTTGCCTGTCAGTGTATCTTTTAGATTGTACACTGTGTACGCCAGATGCTGTCTTGTCTTCTTTGCCATGCACTACTCAGAACAAAAGACTTCAGATCTGGTTAAGGTTAATGGATTTACCAGGAAAAGAGTAATTTTTGTAGCAGGAGGACATTCAGCTTACATGTCTTAGGGAATTTGTGTCTTTCTAGTTGTAGAGGAGAGCTTAGAAAACACTTGGTTGCAGCACTACAGATTTTCTTACCTACAACTTTTATTTTCTGTTTCTCTGTTACTTCTTTCCTTTTGAGGCATGCACATTAAAATGCACAAAATACGCATGAGCAAACTTAATTTTAATAATTCTTTTATTGTAGTACTATCATTTACTTTGGTAAATTTGTATCCCTGTTTAAAGTGCCTTAAAGCAATTAAAACTTAGTTTCAGTTCAAGTATTGTAAAAGGTACAGAGTATAAGCACAAAAAAAGCTGCATAGTGAAAATGCTAGAGCAGGCTAATACATTCAGGATGCCAAATACTCAAGTATTAACACCACCAGATCAGTATTAAGGTTAATGATAATTAGCCAGCTTCATACAGTAGATATAGAACTGTGGGCAATATAAATGCGTTGTTCTTACCATTAACAAAAGATAGAAGCGTAACTTGACAGTGAAAGAATTTGTAGTATCAGTTTTTGTAACGCATGCCGTAAGTAGTAAGGCAAATACTGACACTTAATCTTTTACATGCTGCTGTGAATCCAGCAAATACCGTACAGGTTGTTTCTAGATTCTGAGCCCCGCGACCCCAGTGACTTCGCTGGGAGTTTGTGACATCCGTGCCGCCTAAAAATCCTCATGAACAGTCACTCTTATCCTAATAAAATTTTGTTTGAAATGTTGTTTGAAATTTGTCTCGCAATGTTGCAAACAAGTATATTCAGGTTTGTATTTCTGTTTTTTCTGTGTACAAATGCAAGATCATCTACTGTACTTTGTATCTGCCCGTAGCTACTTTGAATAGTAGTGGGGGATGCTTAATGGGTATGGCAGAATTTTCCTTTGAACATGTAGCCCTTATTTTGTCCATTTGATTTGAAGCCATAGTAGTTGTGCCCTGATGTAACAGTGACTTGTCATGTGTAGTAGGTCAAGAGCATAACCTACCTGTGAGATTTGTCAGAAGAGGAATTTGTTGAAGGTATTGTAATTCACATTGATATGATACACAAAATTAACTAAATACCAGCATTAAAACGATTGGTTGACTCCTTACATTTGAACCATTAAAGGGTATAATTTTACTTGCTATGGCTAAGAAAGTTGTAGTACAGGTAGGGGTGGACAAATAAGAGAATGACTGATTGTCAGTGAAAATTACTGCTTTAAATTCAGTGGAACAATATGGCTAGAATATTAATCATTTCTACAACACTTTAAAAAAAATGTGCGTATAATTATGTAAAGGAAGGACATTTTTGCTCAGCTGTTGCCTAAAAAAAAATTTAAAAATACCAGCCACTTTAAAAAGAAAATTTTTTGTTAGTAGTTTATGTATTTCTTGAGCATCTTGGTATGTAATTTTGCTGTTATAAAGTGTTACTTTAAAATATGTTTCAAGAAGTATGACAGTTGTGATATAAATTATGACAAGGATTCATCAGTCATTATGTGTATGCAATATTGAATAATTAAGAGAACGACATATGCAGTTCTTATTTCCAGAAAGAGAAAACAAGTTCTCTTTTACAAAGGCAGAATATGTCAAAGTATAAAGTTATAGTTTAATTTTTTTTAGTATTTGGCAAAATTCTACAAAACAACAACAATAATGAGAAAATTAAAGGACTGCATCCACAGTATAAAACTAGTAGAAGTTAGGTTTCTTGGAATCTGAACTCCCTTGCTCTTCTCCCTTTCTTTCAAAAGACTTGGGTGTTTTTTTGTAATCAAAGTACTTGGTAAGATTTTGTAGTCGCAGGAAGACAGCAGGCCGTGTAAATCCATCTGTAGTTTATTTCCAGAGCCCATTGGAGATGAACTTTGGGTTAATTTACTGTAGGTTAAGGTTTGATGGAAGGAATACTGCAAGATCTCCTCATTACCAGCCTGACTTCGATGTCGGGAAGAGTTTTCTTTTTAGTGTGTAAACATCCGTCATCCGTGGCTGCTAGGTGGAGATCAAAGCGCAGGGAAACTGATTTTTTCCTTAAGCGAGGGTTGTCCTTAAAGAAAGAACCTTCCCATTCTTTAATAACTTCATCCACTTTTTCTGTCCTGAAACAATAAAGCAAATGTATTTATGGGCCTTCAGGCAATACGAAATATGTACCTTCACGACTGCTTTTAAAATACAGGGAGAAATTGCATAATAAAATGTTAAGTTATTTTAGATGGGTACTGAGATACTAGAATTTTCTTTTTTTCAACAGGTTCCTTCTCCCGAAAAGCTAAATAAAGGGTGCGAGTTCATTATATTCTTGTTTTTGTACTTTTAGGTAGACATGGATACAAAACCACTGCTCCAAACACAGCAGGCAGTTTGTTTCCAAGGAGAAAGTTTGGAATTCAAGCTCAAAAACTTTGCAAGAAACCTCTGTACTATAGTGGGCAGGACTGAATTCCTGCGTCAAAACCTTCAGAATAGGGAGGAGAAAAATCTAGCTGAGATCCAAACCTCAGAATGTAGAGCTACCGTAAATTAAAAAAAGAAAAAAAGAAAAAAAGGGCAGACATAGAATACAGAAAATTGAAAACCCAGCTGATGAGGTAGTACTTAGGCACCCAAGTCCCATTAATTTAATCCTCTAAGTATGTGTCAAGATCCAGATCTTAAAAGTCCAACTCGGGTCTTACTCAGGTAGAGTAAACTTTACCCAGCCGAGTAGCCCCGGGCAGGTCTGACAGACTGGGCAAGATGAACAAAGCTCCAGGTACGGAATGTCGACGGTGCACCATATGATGGCAGGAATTTTTAGTCCTAATTTCTACGTATTTTCAACAGCTGGTTACCGTTAAGTATTGGTAGCATGGTACGCTATAGTTTGTTTTAAACGTGATGTTAAATACCCATCTACCAAAAACCTTGAAGGAAAAAAAAATAAAAATGAGGCAATCCAATACTATTAAAGTAATTTAAGGTGAATAATGCAAACTAACAGATTTTCACATGCCCACTTAGAAGTCAAGGTCTCCGTTCCCTGTGTAGTAACGGGTGAAACGTAGGAGTTTCCAAATGGCAAGTTAGAGCAGCCAAGCCTGAATTTATGTGCATAAATATGCCCCAGAGGGACTGTGCAAACCTGGTGTGGGCTCTTTTGCTTTCAGCCTTAATGAATTATTCATAGTTTCATTCTTGACAGAAATAGAAATTACAAATCAGAAGCATCATTGTGATATTGTTAGCCTATGAAGTAAATGCTAATAAAAAGAACTTTAAAAATTAATTAATTGTTAAAACATGCCATTCAATATAACTTGATGTTATTCTAGGGCTTCTTGGCTCTATGGGAATGATATAACAGATATGAAATAAAGGAAAACTCAGAGCTACTGCAACGTTATGCCCACCATTTACTTCCAATTGTTAATTTTGTCAAATTGTCATGTTTATCTTACTGTACAGTGCCATGAGCTTCAGCGCTTTCCTTCATAATATTTCCGTCTAGGATTGCTTGTTTTGTCATCAGTTCCACCTTCTCACTTTCCTGCTTCTTTACACCATCTGTACAAGAAAATGCAGATGTAATAGGTATGCGGAAGAGTGAGGTCAGGACACAGAACCTAGAGGTATTTTTCCTCCTCCTGTATTGGAAGAAGATCCTTTTGTAATACCCAGTAATTTGTCAGGAGTTAGGAGCCTCCTTTAGGGTCATAATCCCCGAAGGGGAAAGTGTCTAAAAGCTCACCTGAAGGCAGTTTAAAGGCAATCTTGCTAGTGGTGGGCTTTCTGTCATCCTTCTGGTCAGGTACAGTGCAACGAAACCTGAAAAAAAAAATAAATACAGTCATCTAACAATACTGAATTACTTCAATCCAAAACTTTTTGTATAAGCAGCTATGAAAAATTGAAAAATATGAGAACCATGAGCAGTTCTGTTTGATTGTAGTAACTGTTTGTTAGGATTTCTCATTCTGAGTATAGAACTGAAGACAATTACTGAAAACGGCTGTGCAATTTCAGGCAGTTTTTAGTCAGTTTGGTTTGTGCCAGGAAAAGTTATTTAATTTTATTAATACTGAATTAAAAAAAAACACCTCTGTATTTTCACAGAGTTAGAAGCATTAAATTTGAAACTGACTCCCCTGTCTGGAATCTTCTTACGCAAACGTGTGAGGTTCCTGGGCTGAAATCCTCCATTTTGAGTAGACTGAGGGAGATTCTCAGCCTCTTTCCACTGAAAGATTTTGGAATCGGACGCCTGGTTTTGTTAAGACACCAGTGCTGAGAGCGAGACCTGGTATTTTGCCTTTTTCTTATTGTGCCTGTTGCTTATGCTGGTATAGCTGTCTCTCTCATGTCTGCATTTCTAAATACTGATGTCTGTGGGGACAGAGACGAAGCGTTACGGCCAAGGTAGAACGTCCCTGGAAGGCATGTTCTTAAACAGCATCTGAATGCGAGTAGAGCATCCCGAATGTGTGCCTTAACACACTTGGAATGACACTGAATAACGGGAGCTCCGTGTGCAAATGGTGAACTCCTCTCCCAGAACTTCCCGCCTGTGGACTCGCTCCAGCAACGGTCTGAGACAGACCCAGCCCGTGCCCAGCAGCTGCCGGGATACAGAGGCCGGGCCTCCAGTGGGATGCACTAAGCGTGAGATTATCCGCAACGCATCGTGGAGACACTCTGAGCTCCAGAAAGTGCGGAAGCAGTTCGGTTAAGTTAAAATGAAACCACTTCTAAGGACTTTATGCTGTAAATTTTTAATGATTGGTTCATGTATTTACAATTCTGCTGATTATTTCAATGAGAAGTTCTGCCATGGAAGATAAATTTGAGCACTGTTTCTCTAAAGAAGTACCTGTTCTCTTCTTGCTCAAGCAGGCTGCGATATGTTGCTATCTCATCCTCCAGTTTCATCCTCGTGTTCAGGAGAATTTCATGCTCTTGAAGCTGCTTCTCAATACCTCTTCTCACGTCCAGCAGCTCTTTCTCTAAGCATTCAATCTCAGCTTCCAAAGTTTGTAGTTGCATGTGGTACTGCTTCTCGGTGGCATGCAGTGAGCGTTCCAAACCCTTTTCCTGTGAAATTTAACTCGTATTTTAAGGTTTGGAAGGAGTATGTGTAAACATACGTACTTTTCATTAACAATCTGTGAATTTTTACATCAGTTCTTTTAAGAATATTCTTCAGGATCAGGAGTAAAGCTTTCAGGGTAATACTTTTGCTGAGAAATTTTCCAGTAAAATCTGTAATAATTTAAGATGGGATAAAAAAATGTAGCCTTTTGTTGTACCAGAAATGCACTAAATCCCATGAGTTTAGAGATCTCTGATTTTACCTGTGTGGTTAAAACGATACCCAGGTCAGTGTTGTATGAAAACTACCGTGCTGAATCCAGTACCTTGCTGGTGTATTTCATCATGACTGAATTGATAAATTTGGTCCGCACATTCAAAACCAGTTATAAACCTGATGCGAGTGACTTTGGCAGAAGAGCTGGGAGCTCCGTGAGGGAGCGACACGCACATACGTGTGTGGCAGGTGTGAAGGCATGAACAGACGAGTGTGTTACGTGGCAGATCCCGAACCGAAACATACGGCACTGCCACGTATCCAGGGGCTGGTTACTGCCTGTGGTTAGTGCTGTGCGAGGAGCTGGATCTCCACCACAGCGCCACGCGTCCCTCGTCTGCTGTACTCCAGCTGGATACTGGATGTGATCGTTAGGTAAACCGAACCGTGGAACAGTTTACATCAAGAAAAAGATTTATTTTTTTCAGGAGATTTCAAGTTTCATTTTATGACGCTTACCACAGCGTGGAGAGACTCAATTTCGATCTGCATGTGGTGCCACTGCCGTCTCGCTTCACAGAGTTCTGCTCTGGCTGCCTTTAATGCTTCTGCATCTTTGTCCATTCTTTTAATCGTAGCTTCTTCTAGCTACATGGCATATAAAGAAAGATAAGAACATTAAAAAAATGTTCAAAAAATGAAAATAAAATAGATACATAAAAATCTCTAGTTGGATTTTTTGGAGTTATATAAATTTGTTAAAGCTGATGGCGATGAGTTAATATTTTATGTAGCGTGTAGACTGGAAGCCCTTATCCTGCTGTGTTTGATGGGAAGCTGTGCACTGCGTCTTTATCCCTGACATATTTGTCGTAGAGGAATTTCCATACAAGTGGACCAGTTGTATTTAAACTTTGCTCACCTCTGGAGTAGGTGAGCTTAACTTCATGGAAATGAGAGGAACTGCAGTCAGTTCAAGCTTCCAGGTTTGAATAAGATTCTTTGCTTTTAATATATCTTTGATTTCCAAGAACAGCTTTATGGAGAGTGGTTGCATGAATGTACCACAACTGGCAATTGCTGTAATTATGTTTTTACCTGATCTAGTCAATGACTAGGTTTCAGATTGTCATTTGAGAGCAAGTACCTCCATTCATTTAAATGTGAATAGCTTCTTCTTCCAAATCTGCAACTTTTCCTTGTCCTCTGAGGACAGGTTATTTAAGATTTACCTGTCACAGGAAGGGGAAAATTGGCATGTTCTCCAGATATATTCTGTTACCCATGTTAAACGTGACAGTTCAGAAGTGCCTATGCTAAGCTTAATCCTGATCTAAAACATTAGTTGAGATAATTGGACATCCTTAAGGCTGAAGCTTATTCTTAGAAAAAACATAAGTAGTCAAACAAGCACCGTCTTGTGTTTGCAAGAAAATATGGGGTTTTGCTTTTTAAAAATCCTATTAAAAGTAGGTTTTTTTAAGCTAATCCCTAGCATGTGTGGGCTAATCTTTGGTTTAGATAATACGTTCACGCGTTCAACTTCTAGAATGATTGTTTTGCTTATGAAAGTTATTTTTCATTTCTGATTCTGGGTTTTACTGCAAGTGGTGAAGATGCCAGAAGCACTTGAAACATTACATGCTCTTTTGCACATCTGACTGCTTTATGTTGGTTCTTATGATGCCATCAACTCTAAGGAAATAAACTCTTTAATTGAGGTCTTACGAAGCAAGTAAAATAAGTTCCTTTTTCCCTCTGTAACATACTGACCTATTGTCATTTTACAATGCCATCCTTCTGGGGAAAAAACTAGATTTGGCTAATCCATGGGTGATTATTCTTTGCTTATCCTTTTTTGCCGGGGTGCTGCAGAATTTATGTGACCAGGCCGTGTTGGTGCCCACCGGCTGCTTTGTGCCAAACACAAATGGCAACTTGGTGTAACGGTGGTTTGTGGGTGCCGCGCGCCCCTGGGTCACCGTGCGGGTCAGCCCCATTGCAGCAGTTCTCCGGCCTGTGGTTAAAAAAAGCCTCCAGAATTTCTGCAATACCGAAGAAATACAACAGGGTGATAGCAGTCCTAATTTTCACCCTGAATTTCTTGACATTTGGTGGCTGAAAATTGTTTTGCCATTCTATTTCAAAGTTCAGTTGGGTTTTAGAGATGTCTGGTATGTAAATCTCTAACAGTAGCGCTGTGCATTGCTGACATTTAATCAATCTGTATGACAGAACAAATTATATTTGCTGAAGAGTATGACATAGTTTTTACTGTGAAGAATAAAATAGTCCTGAAAAGGTATAGTTTTAATATAGGCGCTAAAAATGATAAAGCTTCCTGCATATAAATGGATTCTTTACATTGCCTTTGATTTCCAAGATTCTCTTTTCCTCTGGGATAACTAAACGGTGCTAGAGGTTACCACGTTACAGCATATGTCATCATTTTTTAAATCACAACAATATCACTGTCGCAGGTACAGAAAAACATCCAGATGAATTACGCGGCGTCCTTCTAGTGTGAATTTCATACCCTACACAAAGTCTATTTCCGTATCTTCTCGTCCACATCTCACTGCGGTAAAATGAAAGTCCCTTCCCCGAGAATATGCCGCATTGAAAAGGAAATAGCGTACCTCCGAGAGGCTGGGGGAGGAACTGGGCAGACAGGGCTTGTCTCCTTCCTCGGGAAGGTGCCTGTCTCGGGGGAGGCATTACCCGGGTCCCCGCCGAGGTGACGGTCCTTATCTGATGGCTGGTGACGAGCGTCTCCTGCTTTGCCCCGATCCCATGGAGGAGCCGGGCCAGCTCCATTCCCTTCCCATCCTCCGCCCGCTGGAGGGGTGGGATGAGCCGCCTGGCGCAGCGCGAGCCGTTAAAGCGGCAGCGCGGCATTGCCGGGGGCCGGGGGGGCCGGGGGGAGCAAGTGGAATAACGAATTGCAGCCACCGCAGTAGCGGCACCTGAACTGCGTGCTGAGATTAGGATGTACAGCGTCTGTGTGTTCTCGTCAGGCTGTAACCGTGGGGTTTTGGAAGGTCAAAAAGATGAGGTTAAAAGATACGGAGCAAAGGGCGAAATTACAGGTGCACGGCGTGAGGTGCAGTGGCAGAGGGGAGGGGAAGGACCAGCTTCCCAGCAGCTCACCTATGTTGGGGGCAGTGCTGCCGGAATGCGCCCACTGTGCAGCACTGGAGCAGGTTCTTTAGGGATGTCGCAGAATTTCTGCCCATGAAGGTGTGAAAGGCTCAGCGGGGCGGCCTGGGGTGCCTGACCTGGCAGAGAGTTGATGGGTGCCCCACTTCAGAAAAGAGCGGGGCTGCTCGGCATCCTCTCGCCCAACGTCCCGCTGCTTCTGTGGGCAGGAACACAAAAAGAGGGAGAGGACCCAGCACTGCGAGGGGTAAAGATCCCTCGTGCACCTCGTGGCAAGGGGCTCGGCCCCCTCTGCAGAGTGCAGAGTTCTGCTGGATTAATCCTTCAAACCTGGACTGAGATGAGAATGTTTTGTCGTCCACTGTCTTTTCTACAAGTGTCCTAGTTGTGCTGGCTTTATGTAGTTTTAAAACCAGAATACTGACAGTGTTTTTCACTGATGGTATGAAAGTGCTCTCAGAAATGCCTGGTTTGTCTCTGGAGGTGCTCACAGTGCCCGTGCCGTGTGTCGGTGTGTTCTGTTCACAGTGTGTCAGACAGGTAAGATTCCTGCGCCGTTCTGAGCAGAGGTGCCCCCTTTCTGCCGGGGGACAGTGTAGTGTAGGTTGGCTGATGTGCTGTGTTTTCTGCAAATAATTCTTATTTCCTGGCTCACTAGAGCTAATGTGTGATCCCACAGATCTTGTCTGCTAAGACCAGCTCTTGCCTAGTTTTCAAAGTTTTCAGTAATGGGCAATACCAAATGTTTAGTAAAAAAAAATCAGATTTCAGTAAAAAATAAAAATTCACTAAGTTGAATGCATTTTTAGGCTCCAAATAAGAATATACACCAGTATATAAAGAAAGGCCCTGAACTTCTACAAGGCACTCATCTTTTTCGAAGTGGAAGTATTATACCACTTAAAAGTCTCCTGTGCGCATAAGGCTTCCTTGTTCTTGGCTCTGTCCACTGGCACACATGAAAGGATCCTGTGTTCTGAGTTTATTTTTCTTAGCTGGCTGTTTTTCAGCTGACCTGGACTGAGATGAGAATGTTTTGTCGTCCACTGTCTTTTCTACAAGTGTCCTAGTTGTGCTGGCTTTATGTAGTTTTAAAGCCAAAATATTGACAGTGTTTTTCACTGACGGAGAAGAGTCACATAATAAAAACATTAGAAATCCATCAAGCGAGCACAAGCTGATATACCTTAGGACAGTATAAGCAGTAATAGGAAGAGCCTATGTACTTCTGCAAATAAGAACTTGAAATCTAATTTAAAGTCTTCCTTTTTCTTTGCATTGCAGTACTGATTGTTTACAGTTCGCCTTCAGTTCCCTGGGACTCAGAATGTTTTCTGTTTACATCAGGCAAAGTCAAGGCTGTCTCATGTCCAAAGGGAATCCTGAAATATCGAAGTTTGAAATACAATGCAGAGCTCCGCAGGGATATTGGATTTGGTGCCACAAACCAAGCTTTATGCATCAACAAGCATCTATAGAGGAATCTTCATATTAACCAGGAGCTAAACATTTGCCAGTTGATAAAATTTTTAAAAGCATTTAAAAAAAGAAATTTGCACTAATGCTTTTTTTTTCCACCTTTTTTTCAGGTGTAAAGGGAACATCTGGCTACAAGGTCTCTGAAGGCTGAAGGTAGGCAGGTATAAGCAATTGTATCTTTACTAGGATTTATGTAATTTTGAATTCTAGCTACTTTCAATGTTCACATTTTATTACGGGCGCTAGATTTGAGTTAACTTTCTGGTTCAGACACCGGGTGTCAGTTCCTGGGTTCTGCGATGCAGTGTTCTGGTGCTGTACTGATTGCAGACCCCCCTGGTTCACCATTGTTGTGTCCTCACAAGACAATAGCTGGGGTGGGCTCTAGATTTTCCATACATCACAACTGCACCCTGGCAATTCCCGGTCATCTCCTAGATCACATTGTTGCATTCGGGATGGAGGTGTGTGTAGGTAAAGGACGTGCTTATTCGGTGGAAATCTACATTGAATGCCGTAGGGAGTGATGGTTGCACAGCGGTCACAGTTGCATGCCTTGAGATATGCATGATTTCGTATTTGTTGTATACAATTATTCCCAAAGTATATATGCCTTTGGAAGAAGACGGCAAGAGAGACGTATTTTTCTTTTCAAAATGGAGATGCTGTCAGTAATGGGGAGAATGATACGCTTTTGGGTTTTCACATAGGAGAAGAAAATTATGGGTAGGGAAGAAAGATGATGAATGCTGTCCGGTCTTGGGAAGAGAAACATTTCCTTCCGTCTGTAATCTTAAAATTTCTCAGTCATGGTTCTCTTGGTGATCCTATCTAGCTACATAAACAACCTCAATTTGTCTGTTTCTGGTATTGCTATTTTAACTTATATTGTAATTATTTTAATTGAAAATGTAGTCTGCAACAGTAAAAATATTACTGGAATACATCGCATATAGTAAGATTCTTTTAATTTATTTATCATCACTGCTTTTAAAGGGGGGGAAAAAAGGTACAGTTGTGCTCCATGCTTTTAGAAAAGAAATTAATTCCTTAAACTGTTGAAGATGGTGCATTTACTCGGGAGGTTTTCAAGTTCTTCCGTCTTTGTACTGGCATATCTAGAAGATTCTTCTGTTTCATTTCTTTGGGTTATTTATCACAGTGCTTTTCCGTTAACTGTCTGGATTAGAGATGTTGCAGTTCTACCGTGCTGATTTAGTTCTTTGATTAATGTTTTATTTACCCCGCTTTTTATTGATGCCAAACAGGACGCAGAAAAAATGCTAGTAGTGGGTTTTACAAAAGGCAGAATGGAAGTCCAGTGTGAAATCTGTGCTGTTGTTTGGGTCGAGCATTTGAGGGACATGATAGAAGGTGCAGAACGTTTGTGTTCTGGAGACCCAGTAACACACGTGTGAGAGCTCACAGTGACTTCCTTGCCTTACCTGAGAATCACACCGAAACCAGCAGCATTTGGGCTCAAGAACAAGGGCGCAGGAGTGAACTGTAAGGGGATTGTGTTTTGGTCTGTAACGTTGTTGATGAGATTCCTTTAAATAGTTCGTTTGAGTTGGTGATCCGGGAGCCACATGCAGGATGGGGCAGCCCGTCTTGTGTCCCCACCAGGTGGCACTCCGGGCCGTGGGACGCAGCCACAGCCTGATGTCTGCAAGGTGTGCTGTTTGCACAACCTTCTTCCTTAAACTCACAGCTTTAGATGAAAAGTTTTCAAGTTTTCCTTTAATCCCCCATTTAAGCAGTTTTTTTAACGTGTTCTAGCATTGGATTAGTTTCTTTAAGTTACTGGGGAATAGTGTATGGTAAAGCCAGATACCCAACAAAATGGCAAACGAGGACCCAGAGCAGCAGTCTGAAATGAGGAATAAAGGGAGACTAATATCTTAAAGCTTATTGAGTCGTTTTTATTAATCAAGAAGACTGGAAAATGAGGTTAGAGCAGCAAAATTATTTTATCTATTTATTACTAAAAATTACAAAAAAGCATATCTAATTAAATGCCTAATATGTGCACCATGTTTCTAGCTATTGAACAAAGAATTGATGACATATTTAAAGAACACCATGAAAATAATACATGTAATACCAATAGACTGAAGCAGAAAATATATTGCATGACTGCTAAGAATGAAAATGTAGGATTTGTTTTTTTATGTAAAAAAACTCAGTAAAAAGGCAATCTATTTTTGTCACTTCATAGAAAAGAACAAAATTATGTATCCATTTTGGTTTTGAAAGAAACGTGGAGTGAACGGGTCCTTTGCAGTACCAGATTGTGCCTTATATCTTCTCTTCGACTTCCTTAACGTGGGACGCAACAACTTTTCCATCTACCACTTCTTCAACAATTGTCTTGATCTTTCTAGTTTTGGTAGGATCTAGACATTATAAACAAAATCAAAAATGTACTAAAGTGTTAAAAATGATAAAACAGCAGCATGCATACATGAACGGTTACATCTTTCAAGCTGGCTGCTTCTTGTGATGAGCTCTAGGATGTAGTTGAACAAAATAGTGTGTATTTTTTTATTCATGAGAATGACTGTAGAAACAAAATTTTATTCATTCAAGTTCTACCTACCCTGAGAAGAATCCAGTGATTGTGTTTGTGATTTGGACCCTGTCAAGGACGAGCTTTCAAATGTAACTCCCTGTCCTGCGCTCCTAGAAGTGAATCAGAGACAGGCGCTATTGCGGAATGTTTGTCAGGATCAGGAGAAACTGAATTTTAAACACTGAGCAGAGTGTTTCATTCTCCTCGCATAGAGTCCATCTGCATTATTTCAGAATCTTATGGTCTTTTGGTGAAGGTACCACTTGTTCTTACCTTTTTTTTTTCCTGGAAAGGATATTGCTGCAGAAAATGTAAAAGAAAGGAGGTAATTTCTGTAAATTACTTACACAAACTCGCCATCCAGCAAGCGACGGTAAGTTTCAATCTCCATTTCCAGACGAGTCTTGATGTCTAGAAGCTGTTGGTACTCTGCATTCTGGCGCTCCATATCGGCCCTGACCTGAAACAGCTGGGACTCCAGATTCCCAATCTGAAGCTGCATTTGCGAAAGCTGAGCGCAGTAACCTCCTTCCGTTTCTGCCAAGGTGTCTTCAAGGGATTTTTTCTGTGTGAGAAGGATATTACATAATCTCCGATTCAGGAGAAGAAATTCTTTACAAAGACAAAACCAGCTGAAATAGTTTAATGAGAGTAAGTAGAGCCTCATTAGAGGCTTAAAGATTTTTATTTTTTTTCTTGAAATACCAGTTTGAAAACCAGCCTTTGCTGCTTCACTGAATGTGAACATAAAAGTTCATCTACTTTATAACATCCTACTCCCAATCCAATTATAGATATTACCGCTGTTTAGGAACTAAAGGAATGCAGGATTTAATAGGAAATAAATGCAGATCTTAAATCCTATCAAATGGTATAAGATGTAACAACATTTTTGAAGTTGGAAATTTTACTCTGAGTAGTTAGCGGCTTCCTTGGAACATACCATGGCAAGCTGAGACTGTAGCTCAATTTCCAGGCTCTGGAGAGTCCGTTTTAAATCGGTGATCTCACTCTTGCCGGACTGAAGCTGCTCAGTATTGGTGGAGATTTCCCTTTTCAGCTCCCCGCTCTGAAATGACATGGAAGAATAGAGTGCAATTTTACCGTTACAAATATTTTACTCCTTTTTACATGCGTTTCGCTCAATTTGCTGTCTCTGGTTGTTACTTTTTCATTGAACCATGCTTCAGCCTCTTTTCGGTTTTGCTCGGCGATGATTTCATACTGCCCCCTCATGTCATTCAGCAGCTTGGTCAGGTCAGTTCCTGGGGCAGCATCCATTTCAACGCTGACTTCGCCAACTGCACTGCTTTGGATACCTTGAAGCTCCTGGAGAGATTTAAAATGAAGAAAAGTTTCTGTTAATAAAAGGCAAGATGGTTCGACCAAAAACATATACAAAGAAATAAATGTGATGTAAATTCTGTTTCAACAAGAATCCGTAGCTTGTGCACCTATTTCTTTCACTCTTCCATTTAATAAATGTAAAAAAGAGCAGCAAACAAAACAAATAATGAAACCAAGGACCTCCCACTGGCATAAATAAGGGAATAATTTGATATTTCACAATTCTATCTGCCTTGTTACGAATTCACAAAGGAAAAAAAAAGTACCTCTTCATGATTCTTCTTGAGATAAGCCAGTTCTTCGTTCAGGCTTTCAATCTGCATCTCCAAATCAGCTCTTGTCAAGGTCAGCTCATCCAGAACTCTGCGCAGACCGTTGATGTCAGCTTCCACACTCTGGCGAAGAGCTACTTCGTTCTCATATCTGTACAGAAAGTCATTAAATAGGACTTTTTATGTGGTTAATGAGGTCAAATGCAAACGATTGCTATATACTTACATAGCTTTTACTATGAAATCTTAATACACATAATTATTATAGTATTGTTTAATAATGACGTGAAAGACATTTTAAAATACAAAATATTTTTTTCCTTAAAATACTCATAAGAGTTTTTGTTAATATTGAGATATACTTACTTCAGTCTGAAATCATCTGCAGCCAGTCTGGCATTATCGATCTGCAGAATGATCCTTGCGTTGTCGATAGTTGCATTAATGATCTGGAATACAAACAATGTGCAGAGAATGATTTTATGGCCAAATGGCTTTGAGGCTCAATAAACTATTTACATAACTGTCATCCTGAATACGACTATAACAGTAGATTTAATTTGTTAAGACTCTTGTATAATTTACTATGAAAATATATAGGACAGATTCTCAGCTTGTGCAAACGGGCAGGCTTCACTTAATGGTAGAATACCAGTTTGCAGTCTGTGACTAGACGGTTTATCGTCTCTGAAGACCTTGCCAGATGCTCTGTCTATTTCAGGAATTGAATTTGTGATGCAACAAATACGAAACTTTCTAAAATTTAAACTCTCAAGTCTGCAGGAGTTTGTAGAACTGGATTCCATCACTGCCACCTCCGTTATTCAACTAGACCAAGTCACTCAGCGCTGTGTGCCAGCCACAGAACTGCCGCCAACGCACAAGAAGGATCCAGCCCGAAATCTATGCCATGTGCCAGAGGTTATTACAAGCGTTGGTGATGGAGAATACATTTGCCCTTGGTTTCTGAAAGGAATTGGTTACTTTTATGCAAAACATTACTAGGTGAATTACACATGTAAAGCTACATTAAGTACATTGCTTTGCTACCTTGTTTCGAAGATCTTCAATTATAGGATAATATTTACTATAGTCGTTCCCAGATCCAGGAACACAAGCTCCAGGGCCATTTTTCTCATACCACTCGCGGATTTTGCGCTCCAGCTCAGTATTGGCATCCTCCAGAGATCGTACTTTGTCCAGATAAGCAGCCAGACGGTCATTGAGGTTCTGCATAGTTTCTTTTTTTGAGCCAGAAAGAAGGCCGCCATCCCCAGCGGGAGCAGTGCCAAAACTACCTCCAAAACCAGATCCTGAGCCACTACCAAAGCCACCTCCAAAACCAGCGCCTGAGCTGCTGCCAAAACCGCTTCCTAAACCTCCACCAAACCCCCCGCCTAAGCCACTTCCATAGCTCCCACCCAAACCGCTACCAAAGCCTCCGCCAAAGCCGCTGCTTAAGCTGCTCCCAAAACCCCCGCTGAAGGCAGAGCCTGAACCAAGCACAGAAGCGGCACCAAAACCTCCACCAGATCCACCACCAAAGCCCAGTCCACTGCCACCAAATCCTCCTCCGCCGCTAGAACCGGACATTCTCAGAGATCCCCCGCCAAGGCCGCTCCGAGACGAGAGCTGCCGGGATCCAGCGCTTGTGCGCACAGAAAGGGCCATGGCGCTGCAGGTGCCCGATCTGTTTTGCCGAGCACGCGTCGTAGAGCAGAGAGCGGGTGAGCCTTTATAGAGAGAGGACGGTTGGGTGGCTCAGTAGCAGACCCCACCTCCGAGGAAGATCGTTTATTCTCTCTCTCCCTCCTGTTCGGAGGGGAGTCAGTCTGGTGTGCCCTGACCAAGCGAAATGATATGTGCCGATCTGAATTGCTAACGGGAGTGGAAATCTGATGCCCTCCAGGTGTTTGCTGTACCGGGGGAGATGGGTGGAGTAGACCTGAGACATGATGATAATGTTTTGCCAATGTGCAATGGAGCACAAAAAATTCTTTTCGCATTTAAATCCTTCGTAAATAATTTTTTTTGTCATTACATATTCATTTCTTTCTTGGTTTGGGGCTATTATTATAGAATTATGCTTAAGTCAGTGTAATGATCCCTTTCATATCGTACTTCCCAGCGTGCACATCAAAAGTAGGTTTCTTTTCATAATGTTTTTCTGGTGTGAACCTCTGGCAGATTAGTGCGCTCTGTGTTTAATGAGAAGTAAGAAAAGTTATCAGCAAAAGTGTATGAAGAGGCATATGGACATCCAGTGCTCTGCAGGTTGATCATTAACTTGAAAACATAAGTATACTTGAATATACTGAATAGAACTTGTAACTGTGTTTTGTGCCCTAAACCTTTCACCATTGGAGTATCTCTGTGTAATGTGTGTAGCCTATACCGATTGTTTATCCTTTTGAGTTGAAAACGAACCATTTTTTCGTCTAAATAATTTGCTATTATCTCAAAATAAGGAAAATTATTTCGGTATTTTTTGCTTTTCATAACATAAGATCAAATATAGCTCTTCTAGGTTACAGGTTGAGGCGTGGAAACCCTTCAAAACAAACATACTTTTCTTTTGAAGTTATTTTGGTAAACAGAAAATTGTTTTTTCTTTGTCCTGGCTTAATTATATCATTGGATTTGTCAACTGAAATGTATTAATTTTTAATTTATCTACATCCTGGAGCACGGGTGCCTTTTTTTTTAGGCAGAAATGTATTATGAGCCATAGATCAAAGGTTTAAGTAAAGCGTTTATGGAGAAATGACTTGATAGCCTGGTATCAGTGACTCATGATTGTGAAAGCGAAGGATTAGTTTCTTTGGCAGCTGTTTATGTACAGTAAATAACACATTGGACAGGTGTGATTTCAAAAGGAAGAATTTTTTGTGTTTATGTTGTCAAGAGGAAAATGCGGGTTCCTCGGGCTGACGGGCTGGGTGTGGTGCCGGAGACGTGCTGTGTGGGAAAGGGAGCGGGCGGTCACTGCCCTGGAAGGTGCCGTAGAAAAGGTGGTCTCTAGTTCTGAACTGAAAGGCAAAATATATTCTTATCGACAAATTGTCTTTGCTTGCTGCTGATTCAGAGAGAGTGAAAAAAACCAGGCAGCTTCAAGTTTACATTTTAATTTATTATGAAATGAAAATTGACAGTTATTTGAAAATAATTTTTTACTGAAGTGAAGCTGCGTTACATTTGAATGGCAGTTCAAGTTCAGGAAAGGTGCACTGAGTCAACGTTTTAATGTGCTTTTAAAAACAAATCTACTCTAAATGTGCTAGTAAGTAGGAGAAGAAATAGATTGCTAAACTTTGAATTGCAATTAAATTAATGTATTTGATAGACAGTGTAAAATCTGTATCTGGTAAATTCTTTCCTGTAAAGTTTTGATAAGGTGTCCGTCAAGGTTTCAGAAATAGCAACTCTCTCCTAAAAACATTTCTTTTATTAATATGTTGAAAGCATGGGAAAACTTAAGGCAGCAGCTGTTGATGGGAACTATCTGAGGGGTGAAGAAAAGGTTCTCACAGTGCTTTCAGAAGAGGCCGCTGCCACCAAGAGCTCGTTAAGTACAGGAGCAAATTTTGTCCCATGTCTTTGCGTAACGATTTTCACCAGCTTAGTGCTTTGAAACTTCAACAGTGAACAGTGCTTAAGTATTTTTCTAAATTTAATTTATTTTAAAAGCTATAGTAAGTTCATGCTATAAGTCATTTGACTTTCCAATTTTTACTGAACAAGTTTTTTAATGCTATTTTAAGACTGATGTAAGTAAAAACTAAAACGTCAGTTTTTGTTTTTCTTGGAAACAATTGTACATTTATAACAGACTGATTAGGGTTTTTTTTTTCATCAAGGTATTTAATCGCTGTGTAAGTGCACCCAAAATCTTGTACTTTGTCATGTACTGATTTTTATTAATACCATCACCCCACCGCGCCACGCCCGAAAAAAAAGAAAAAAAAAGAAAAAGATTGTTTGCGATTTCATAGTTTGGCATTTTTCAACCCTTCTGGGTTTCTTTATAAAGTTTAATCTTTTAATTTTGGCATCAGCTCCAAGAAGCTCTGAGCCCGTCTCCTCTGCTGGCGCCGTTTATAGCTTCTCCTCGACCTCTCTGACCTCAGAGGAGACAACCTTGCCGTCAACCACCTCTTCAACAATTGTCTTGATCTTCTTAATTTTACTTGATTCTGGTAGTGAAATCAAACAGTGAATTAATTAAATTCAATGTATATCGACAGAATAATATTAGTCTAGTACTAGCAGCAATTCCACAAATGAGAAAATAGATAAAGGCGTCTTTTAGTGCACAGTTACTGTGAAGTAAACTTTTGGGGCATACAGGGTAGCGTTTCTCTTCCTTTGAACGTCCTGTATGTTACCCATAATACTATAGTGGACTTTATGTTGAATACTTCTTTATCCCTCCTGATATTTTTCTTTCAGTTTAGCACAAACTTGTAGACCTGAAACCTAGGAATAGTCCTGCACTGAAATGGCTATTTTTGCTATTAAACCAGAGAGTTTCTTTAGAAGCCCCGTCTCCCTGGGCACTCAGTGGAGAGAAACGGGTGCTTCCGGCATTATCCAGAGGGTAACCCAGGAATTCTCTGTCGATCTCTTGGCTCTTTGAGGAGTCTGTGGTTTTACTTTGGGCACCTGTATTACATACGTGAAGTCAGGCTTTGTATGACCTCTCTAGGTTATCTGTTCACACAGTTGACTGCTTTCTTGATGTACAGTTCTACTGGTGGATTATTTCCCTGAAAGTGTCGTTTTATGTCAGGCTACTTGGTTCCACAACATTTCAACAGGCAGCCATAGAAACTAAGGAAGGTACTGTGACATACCTTTTTCAGCCTCTGTTGCAAGTACCTCCAGTTCGAGATGCCTGTTCAAATTATAAATTTAAAAAAATATAAGTATATGGTGCCTAACATATTGAAAAAACATCCTTGTACATTTCCTGTATCTTTAGTAAAGACAGCGTTGTGCATTCATCAAGACATTTAACCATGTGTTTGAATAAGTTTTCTCTGTTAAAGTAAAACTTGCTAAGCGTAAACTATAGGTGAAATTGAGCTGCAGATTTGTTGCTGCAGAGCTGTGAGTTCAGCTCCTGCAGGTATTTCCTGGGGGGAAATATCACTGTCTGCTTGCCCTGCGTTCATAGCTGTCTGCTCTTTTCACTCCTGGACTCCCTGAGTGTTTAGTGGCAGCTCGCCCGCACCTCTTCAAATGTTTAAGTGGCTTTTTTAAGTAGCTACTAGTGACACAGGCAGAGCAGAACATAACCCAGTGCAGGCTGCGAAACTTGGAAGAGAAGGTTGGTGCGCTCCCGCTGAGCGCCTGCTCTCCGGGACTAGGTGCTGCGGTGCCTAAACCAGGTTAAAAACCCCAACCCCGCTTAGCCCGGGCTGCAGGAGGCACAGTCACTGCAGTGACGGCCAAGTCAACCCCCAGCTCAATTGCTGGTGCTCACGGTGTGTGAGCACCTGGCACCTACCCAGCTGCTCAGCTCACAGAGCACGAGAGTTTACACCTGGGCGGAGGCCGAGAGGGACAAACTCCCTGACTTCCACAGCAGCCTCTGAAACCCCGCTCGAACTGCGGCCGCTCTGAGTGTGCGGCCAACACCCCCCCATCCCCGGCCGGGTGGAAAGTGGCAGAGTTGACATTTTCCCCTTCCACGAATATAGACAGTATTTGTCAGACCAGACTAAGCCCACAAGCCAAGCGGGTGTGTTTCCTCACCCGCTGTCCTCTCCTTCCAGCAGACGGCGGTACGTGGCAATCTCCATTTCCAAGCGAGTCTTGATATCCAGCAATATACTGTACTCGTTATTCTGACCCTCCATTTCCGCTCGGAGTTGCCTCAGTTGAGCCTCTAAGTTGGCAACTGTTTCCTGTATTTGGGCTAGCTGGTAACTGTAACGGGCTTCAGTTTCAGCCAGAGTGTCTCCTAAAGACTTTTTCTACAGCCAATGAAAAAAGGAGAGATATATTATTCAACAGGATTAATTTCTGTGTTAAAATAACATTTTGATTGAAAAGCCTCTCAGTTTCTTTATTTATCCATGCAACTGTCTACTAAACACAGTCCTTATTTCAAGTACTCATTATTATTTACCATGTTAAGATGGGACTGTAATTCTAGCTCCAGACTCTGAAAGATCTGTCTCCGGTCGGTGATCTCCTTCCTTTGGGCTTGCAGCTGCTCAATGTTGATTGCTACTTCCTGGTTCAGTTCTTCTGTCTGAAACGCAAACATGGAGGGACTGTGAACTGCGAGGAGACATGACCGAGGTGTTTGCTAACGTCTAAGTAATTGACCTTACCTGCTTTTCAAATTGTTCTTTGGCTTCTTGGCGGTTCTTTTCTGCCATTTCTTCGTATTGCTTCCTCATGTTTTCCATAATAGTCGCAAGATCAATGCTTGGAGCAGCATCCACCTCTACATTGACTGAGCCGCCCACCTGTTTGCGCAGTCGGTCAACGTCCTACAGCCAGAAAGGTTGCATTAGAATCACGGCATCACAGAGTGGGCCGAGTTGAAGAGACCTTCAAGATCAGCTAGTCCCACCCCCCTGCCATGGGCAGGGACGCCTCCCGCTACAGCAACCACGAGGTTGCTCAAAGCCCCCTCCAACCTGGCTTCAAAAGGTTCACGTTGGCTACAGAGGACTTCTGATCCTGAATTGAAAATCTTACCGAGGGTGAAGTAATTTGTAAATAGCACCTCAGGGCAAGATAACTTCATCACCTTGCAAATACTGTTCAGCGTACCTCACGTTAGAACATTTTACTTAACTTTGTGGCAATAAGTGCTGTATCATAGATAAACACATAAAAAGATGATTTCCTCACGACCACATCTAGGGAATGACTGCAGAAGTCACGGTTCCCGTTTGTATGACACTGTGGGGTAGCAACTTCTAAACCACAAGTTACTCTCAAAGAAAACCTTGACTCCATAGTTTCTGGAGCTGTTCAGCCTTTGATGCCTGATTCGTTGGATGTCAGTTGGTGCCCCACATGGTTAACGGCTTCCGGAAAAGATACAGAAGCCCAGTCCTGCACAGCAGAGTTTTAAGGGGGTGGCTAGCTTGCCGATTTTTCTAGGTTGGATTTTTCTAATACAGTGCTTAAAGAACCTATTTTCTGCAATGTGACAAGGAGTTTACACTTTTGAAGTTGATTGTAAGAGGAAAGTTTGGGCATTTGCCATAACTGAGATTTTGTTAACAGTCATTTTGGGTTTAGCGCTTCACTTTGTACTTGAAAAGGGGAAATAAACAATAGTTGTGCAACATTCTCACCTTGGTAGATCTTTGAAACTATAAATGCAGTGCTAAGGGCGAGTGTGAGTCTGAGCTTAGACTCCCAGGACGTGCTGCGTGCACGTATGTAACCTGTAGGTATATATGCACGAGCCGGAGCTCCTGCTACAACCAGGAGAGCCCGGAGTGTCCCAGCTCCCCGGCCAGTCGGTGTCTGCTCTGCGGTGAGCTGAGTCACTCTCGAGGCTGCGTCTGTTTCATTGACTCTCTCAGCTGATTATAATAGAACCACGGGCACATTCACATAGATAATGTAGGAATAGGTACCTAAATTTTGATGTGCTAATCTGCAGCTGCGTCCCACTGTAAGTGTAATATTCTTTCTGATTAACCGTGAAGACTTCCTTACTCCTAGTGAGGCACTTTATGTGTGCTACTTAAATAAAACCTCTCCCCGATGGTGTTTGGCGGCTCTCACCTCCTGGTGGTTCTTCTTAAGAAAAGCTAGTTCTTCATTTATACTTTCAATCTGCGACTCCAAATCAGATATGGTCAAGGTCAAGTCATCACGAACTCGGAGCAGGCCGTTAATGTCACTCTCGACACTCTGCCTGAGCTGGTATTCGTTCTCATACCTGTAAAATAAGGCTTTTTTGTCACCATGAAAATGCAGCTGTTTGATGTAAATGTTAGAATCGGTAACTACTACAGCCTTAGCTGTAAAATTTTTCTTTTTATTAAACTTTACGTTCAAAAGTGTTTACTTCTCAGCTTTGATACTAGTAACTAGAAGCTTTCATGAATAAGAGGAGCATGAAAGAGAATTTATGAAACGATCACGGAACTTACTTCAGTCTAAAGTCATCAGCAGCCAGTTTGGCATTGTCAATCTGCAGGACAAGCCTTGCGTTTTCCAACTGCGCAGCAGCAATCTAAAAAGGAATGGTTGAAAGCGATGAATCTTTGCACATAAATGCACGCTGGATCCATTTCTGGAAAATAATACTGCATTGGGGCTTCGTCTTGCTTAACTTTAGCTGGCTATTACTCATCTAGGTTTACGCTAAGTTCCCTTTGAAGTCCATGGAAGGAGTTTGCTTTTTCAAAAACGAAAATTATCCTGTCATAAAATAGGTATATAACTGCTCTCTGGAAGGGATCTGCTTTTAATGGATGGGAAATAAAAGTGGTGAAAAGTAAGAGGGGAAAGATTTAAGGAAGTTCACTGGAACATAATTTGACAAATCTGTCAGCTGATTGCTGCGGGAATATTTTATTGCTTTTAGTGGTGATTTACTATTTCAATTAGTGATCTATTATTTTTTCTGAGCGTTTGGCAGTCTCTTCTATAAAAACACTTTGAAATCCACAGATGCTAAACTATATTTAAATATGTAAATTACCATCAGTATTTTCACAAATTAAAATTACCTAAGGCAAGTAGAATAGAATTAATTAATTTTGATTCAAAGATTTTTCATGTGTAAGATTCCTCACATCTGCAGGCATATCTCTAGTATTACAAATTACGTAAAATCTGTCACTAATTTGTATGTGATCAAAATAAAGCATTTATTTTCCTTAGCTGGGAAAATTGCAATTTGGAAAAGTACATTTTCCACAATAGATTATTATCTATCTCCCCGATAATTGCGATTCATATATTTATGGATGGCTGTTTGAGACCTTACCTTACTTTGGAGATCTTCAATTGTTTTAAAGTACGAGCTGTAGTCGTGCCTGATGTCTGTGGAGTTCTTCTCATACCACTCCTTGATCTGCATCTCAATCAGGGAATTGGCCTTTTCTAGGGAGCGCACCCTCTCCAGGTACGAAGCCAAACGCTCGTTCAGATTTTGCATGGTGGATTTCTCATTGCCGGCGAGCAGCACATCGTTACCGGTAATACTCAGCTGGAAGTTCCCACCCAAGCCCTGTCCGTAGCTGGAGCTGGAGGATATGCGGGTGCCATGGCCACCAGCGCCCCCGTAGACGCTGGGTGCCTGGGCCCTCTGGATGGCCATTTTCCTGGAGGTGAAACCAGTGACACTGGGTGCCGCCGGCTGGAAGCGGGTGCTTGTACCCCACTGCGAGCTTTGGCTGGAGAACGCCATCGGTGTTCTTGGTCTTCTGAGCTGAAGCAGCGAAACGTGCACCGGTGGAGGGCAGCTGAAGTGACGAGCAGTGTGTGCCCTGTAAACCTTTATACGCTCTTTCAAAGAGGAAGCACAATGGTTATAAACCCCACCTCTGTTGACGCAGAGCGAGACCGGTGTCAGCACAAAGAGCACACGGGGTATGGCCCCCCCTGCTCCGTGTAACGTAAAGAGGTTTTCATCTCTTCATCTGGGTTTGAGGAAAACTCCCCAGGTCATTTGCCTTGCTTTGTTAGTGTTTTGAATAAAAGATAAGACACAAATAAAATGTTGAATCATTTATAACAGGATACCTCCAGCAATAATCTCTATAGTCCTTTTGAACGAACAAGTAGGTTCTTACCCCCATGTGCCGTGTATGAAATTAAAATGTCGGCTGTTTGTGACAAGAGACTTGCAATATTTGTATTTGCAATCAAGTATAGACTTCTGTTGAGTAAGCAATACTTCGGGCCTCAGGATGGTCTAGAACAGTGTATAAATTAGTGTATAAAGGAGACATCTATAATTACCATGTTATTTGGTTTTATAGTAAGCACAAACCAATATTCATTCTGTAATTGGAACGTGGAGGTGGTTGTAGTTAGCTTGCATTGAATACGTGCTCATTTAGTATTAGAAGACCGTTACAAGTTGAACTGCCTTTCAGTACAGTTGAAATTCAGCATAAAGAATATTGCTTTGTCCATGAATAAAGTGGTGGAATTGAGAATACTGGAGATCTTCATTGCCCGCTGTATTTCATGTAGAGATGCCGAGGAGGTCCACGGAGTGGTGGGAGGTGTTGAGATCAAGCTTCCAGCATAGAGAGCTTCCAGCCCTCCTGTGTGGCTGGAGCTAAAGCAAAACCAGTATCCCTCCTGCCTGGCCAGTGCTCTAGACAAAGAAATTACCGGCTAATGAGTTCCGCTGCTGGGCGTTCTGTCACAAACCTGGGTGCCACCTTCATTCACAGGACGTCAGCTGCCTTTTTTCAGCACATAAAGAAACCCAACGAGCCAACTTGGATCATACTGAGGTTCCTCAGCTGACTGGGGTGTGCACTTCTGGTACAGCAAATGCAGAGATAAAAGGGGAGCAGGGGAAGATGCTGGTTGCGGAGGGGTTGGTAGTGCTGCAGGGGAGTGTGTGGCAGCTGCACGTTGGGACGATGCGTAGGTGCAGTTCCTTGGGGCATTGCACTGACAGTACTTTAGTGTATTGTTAATGTACAGCTTGTTGGGTAGAACAATTAACACACACTGCTCATATTAGTGAAAACAGCTGGTGCACATACTGATCTTCAGCCTCGGGGCAGGGAAATTGGTGGTAAGAGTTAAGCTGTCGTGCTCGGCTGTTCTGAAAATACGCATCGTCCAAACCAGAGCGATCAGCGTTCAGGGCAGAGCTTTTTTGCAGGAGGATGCTGTGAGTTGTCTTTGGACCTTGAACGTCTTTGGGTGTAACTGGTAATGAAAAGCATTTATTAGAGTGGAGGCCAAAGTACACCAGCCATATCATATGCGCTGTCACTACAGGAACCCAAGGTGGGTCATCTTTTGTTCATCGGTCTGTTCAGACTGAGTACGAATTGATCATGGCAGCCAGCAGAGCTTGCACCTTCTAAGCTGCAAGAGCAATACAGCGAGAGACCCTGCGACACTGAGAGCTCTTGGCTATAGATTTCGCTGCCTAGGTCTGACAGGTTTTTGTGATAGTCTATTTAAGAGTAAACATTCTGCTTTGTCTTCTTCACATTTATTAAAATGAGTTTCCCTGTTACCTTGATGGTATTTTTTCTAAACATATATTAATGCCCATGCATGCAACGAGATGTCATAGAAGGTCTAGATGAGAACTTTTGTGAGTCAAATTCCTAATCTTTGTATTCACAACTATCCCATCTCCCTATGGAGAAGAAGCTACATGATTTAAATAGCAAAAGCTAATTTTATGTGTTGTTAAATTAATGCCATGTTTTTGAAATTTACAGAAGCTGGATACTATTTAGAAACGTAAGAATAATATAAAGATACATTTCAGACTGATAAAGAAATAAAATTCACTGATACATAAAAATTTTTAAACTTTCTCTAACTTCACCTTATACAGAGATCTGAATTAAAGTGGGCATCAAGGTTAGGTCAGATATTTGCCTTGTGTTCAGAGTCTGCTACTTTAGGTCAGGCTGAACCTTCAACAATTATTTTTTCTCCCAGAATCTCCTTGGCTGTTAAACAAAAGCGTTCCAGGCGCACGCGATGGGAAGCGCAGAGCAATAGCATCGTGCAGACCTAGTATGAAAAGGCATCGGGCTGAATTCTCTTAGAGTTCTTTTTGTTTTCTTCTCCAAATTGTTTATTGACAATTTCTCTCTGGTCTTACCATTTTATATGTGCTTCTATTCCAAAAAAATAAGCTGGAATATTTGCAAGAATATTTACTAAGATCAGGATAGGTATCACTCATACCAGAGGTGGGTTTTGCTCCTGTTTCTTGCTTCAATAGCGTTTTTTTCATGGAATATATCTGGAATGGTTGGATAAATGGCTGAGAACTGCAGGAGCGAACACCAAAGACTCTATTTATACAGTAAATGAAGCAAAGGCAAGGCCGCAGAAGGGCTGAAGGGCAAGTGGCTGGTGGTGGCTGGTGTCCCAGAGCCACACAGCTGTTGGTCGGGAGTGGCCACCAGTCCCCACCACCTCTTGAACTATGCTCAGGTGTTATCTGCAAGAATCTGGGCTGCCTTTTTTTATTATTATTATTTTTATTTTATTGGTTGTAACAGTAAGTTATCTAGATAGATGTTGAACAACCTAAAAATGTGTCTGCAGTTTTGATGAATGTTAAAGAAGAGCCATTAACACTTTGCTGATGCTTTAGTTCAGCAGCGCAGCCCCCGACTCCAGCCTCCCTTGTGGATACCCCGGAGGTTCATGCGTCACACTTCCGTCCAGTGATGTGCTGGCCGGAATGGTCTATGTGTAGTCATAATAAAACATCATAGTAACACTAATAAATTCTTTGACTTTATGGAGAAATCTCGTCTGTGTGACACAAGTTTAATGTCTCTTCGAGAGCAATGAAGATAAGTCATGCAGGTTTATGATAACGTATGTGCTATTTAGTATTACTCACCTCTTCCAGCCACTCATGGGTAACCTGTCTTGAGAGTTCAAGGAAAAAAGACACACCCAGCTTTGGTTCTGCATTTATGCTGCCTGTAGGAACATACGCTTTTCTTTTGGCTGACTTAAAGATTTAAATAAAAAAAGAGTCTTTTAGTTCAGTCCTTAGTGCTGATCCATTCTAGGAGTGAAATGCAATGCCTGTTCATTAGTCCCGGTAACCGTGTTGCTGATCTCAGTTTGGATTTTGTGTCACATTAATTTGAATCCGAAAGATCTCTTACAATAAAGTCCTGAAGGGGCTTCCTTCCACTGTACAAAATGCATTCAAGGAGGAGGAATTCCTTGTTCCATGTTCCAGTATTCAGTATTTCTGTATCTGAGAAGCTCTCCTCCTCCTCTTCTTAACCTAAGCTGTCATACAACTAGTTTACAACCAAGGCTATAGTTGAGATGAGCTTTCAGAGGAAAATCAGAGTCAATTTTTAATGTAGATGTGAGCTAATAGCAGATTTTAAATTAAGATTTTTCTGAGTGAAAAAAAGTACTTAGGACAATTCTGCACTCTGGAAATGAACTATCTTTGCACCATTTGTTAATGCAAATGCTGCACCCCTGAAGACTTCTGTCTCTGAAGAGTAAAGAAGGATGTTTTGTGTTTTGCTGCCCATGATCGGACGAGACAAAGCTCCTGATGACGTTGCTAACTCAAATGGGTTCAGTTAAGCCCCGAACATTTGCAGCACAAGATCTGACACTGTCTTCCTCACACACATATTTTTTCCCCATTTCCTTCTCCTTTTTATCTTTCGTCCAATCAAAAGAATCAAATCATGACACCTTATTTCTTTCTGCTTTGAGCTTTTGACCGGAGAGGTAAATTTAAAACATTACTTTAAATACTGTGATACTGTAAGAAGTGTTCCGGATCTTGAAGTGGGGCATAAGGCGATGGGTTGGTTACAGCCTTCCCCAGCCACAGGCTGGAAATAAAGTCAGGAGCTGCCGTTCCTTCCGGCTGCTCTCCTCCAGGAGAATCACATTCCGGTGCCAACAAAAACAGCTCCAGGCCATACAAATGAACCTTCTCTTTTTTGTTCCCTAAAAGTATCATTAATGTCAGCTCTAATACAATCTAGGACACCACCAGGCAGATCTTTCTCCCTCGTAAAAATTATGTGCAACTGAGGTGTCAGTGGAATGAGGAAACCAGTCAGCTGGAGAATATTTCAACTGGCTGGTTTTCTCAGTTCCTAATGCTGCAATAGTTCAGGATCCATAAGAAAATATTACATATTTATATGATTCAGTAAGCAAACACAGTTGTCACGACCCTGTGCAAATATATGCGCAGTCTGATAGTGTGCCATAAAAGGCACGTACAAACACTGCACTGCGTGTACGCACACTTGTGTAGATTTTTGTGGCTAGCTTTTTTTAAAAAAATCCTTGTGGTGTCGGGGGCACGACTTGTATCACGCTTGGAAGCCCAAACCGGGAGAGAAAATTAATTTTTTTTCAGGGGTCTAATTGCACTCGGGTGTCGGGAGTCAGGGGGGGCAGCTGCAGGGCTGCAGGGACCACCCTGGGAAGTGCCCCTGGGGCACCCACTGTCCTCGGGACACCCCCTGTCCCTGGGGCACCCCCTGTCCCCGGGACACCCTCTGTCCCCTGGGCACCCCCTGTCCCCGAGGGCACCCCCTGTCCCCAGGACACCCCCTGTCCCCGCGTCTGCGGAGCCAGAAGCAAGCGGTGGGTGTCTGCGTGGCACAGGGGGAGCCCCAAGTGCTGCCCCAGCTTCAGGCTCTCCCTCAGGCAACCGGCCATCAAAAACAAACAAAACCCAAAAAAAAGGAGCCAGGCCAGGAGCGGGCCCAGCGCTCCCCTCTCCGGCCGCGCTCCCGCAGGCCGCTCCCGGTGACAGCCCGCGGCCGCCCGTGCGGGTCCCAGCGGAGCGCGGCGGCCGGGGGGCCCCTGGCGGCGGCGGAGCGCCGTGTCCGCCCGCTGCTGTCGCTAGGGGCCACCCCGCGCCTTCCCCGGGCGCAGCTCACACGCTGCCGGCTGCAGCGGCAACAACATTTCCCGTATCGCCGACTTTTCTGGTCCTGTACTCAGAAGAAAATGTTTTGCGTAACTCTTGCGGCCAAGTGGTTAAAGTACTATTTATCTCCACAGCCACAAGCTGTAATCACAGGAGTTAGCGCTGTGCATGGCAGCGAGTTTGTAAGCAATGCCAACACGCGTTACCTATCCTTCTGCACCCCGAAAGCTGAATTTTTGAGGACAGGAATGTTCATTATCCCTTTGAATTATGCCCCTTTCTTTATGACTGATGCTTGAGTATCTTAATTTTTAGACAACAACAAACCCTAGACATTAAAGAAAACATTTCTGTGTTTTTGTTTGTATGGTTTTTTGTCTGCACGGTAGCAATGTTATTTCCAGTGGAACATGTCCATTCTCAAGATGTCTTGGTAACTGGCTTGAGACTGTTCTGTGGTGAGAATAACTAAGAAACAGAGCCTAGGCACTGAAATGACTTCCAAAAATTGGTAATTTGTCTCATTACTAAGGAATGAAAAAGTTTTGGGTGTTTTTTTTTTTCTGCACTGGTAGCTTTAAAATTGCAATTTCTGTCTCCTTGCAGCAGCATTACATATTTCCTTCTTTCAAATTGCTCTGGCAAAAGTCACTTCCCGTGTACTTGTTTCATGCACTCCATGCTTTAGGTTCTTGTATGCGTGATTTGGGGGGGTAGGTCTGAGCCAAAGCTTGTGCTTTTTCTCTAAAAGTAGCTGAGTATTCCCTGCTGTTCTGAGGAAGTAGTGTACAGCTTGTCGGCTACTTTAGCTTGTTTGTTTCTTTGTCTTTTCCCTGTCTGCTCCAAATAATTATTCCTCTACATTGAAATACAGTTTCCTCAAACCGTATTCCTCAGTTTTGTTGCTTTCTGTAGCGCCTAATAACAGGCTATCAAATTAACTCCTTCTGACTTGTCCTTAGGACATTGGAAAGCAGAAAAATTTACCCCTGAAGTCTAGACAGTTATTGAAAGTGGCTTTACCACAGCTGATGTTATGATTTTATGCCTTTAAGCTTCTGATGCATATTCAGACTTTCAAAAGGCAAATTAATCTGTCCAGCAGAAGCAGCCGTGCACCTGTTTCCCCATTAGGGCATGTCTGGCACCGTGAGCTGCTGCCATCCAGGCAGCCCAAAGTGCCCTGTATTGATGCTTACATTTAGCGTGATATTTTTGCAAACAATTCTTTTATGCCAACCCCTAGATGTGTGGCTCAAGTGGGTCATTTCAGTACAGTCATACAATTAAAAATATCATAAAATACAACTTGAAAAGAAACAAAAAAATTTACTGAGGAAGGAATTATGAGGAAACAATACACAGTAAAAAATTGCTTGTGATTTCACAAAGCCAAATATACATGTAGAGTCAATAATTACGATGCTTTTGCTGTGTAATTCGGGCCGTGGGGAGGATGGGGGGGTGCAGGTCTCTCAAGCATTATTCTTTCCTTGATTCCCTGTTTATAGATCCTTCCCTTTTCTGAATGATTCATGCACAGGAACAGGCATCTCCCAGCAAAACTTTAGAAACCTTTATAGGTCAGGGTGTGGACATTGTGAAATGTTTTACCGGCTCTTCTACCTATTCTCTCTGCTTCAATAATAGCAGGCAAACAGTGTTTTTAGCACTGTTGTAAATGCTAGATTTTCTTTTCTTCTCTTTCTGAAATGTCTTCATTAACTTTGCATATGTATTAACAAGGTAGGCAGAAAGCAAAAATTTTGCATTCTACAGAAACGTCTTGTTCATAAACAAGAAAGAAACCTGCCACCGTGTGACCACGTCGCCAGAAAGAATGTGTGATGAATAGCCCAAACGAGCACCGCATTACCTCACTGCAGACTTCTGCAGGGGAGCAACAGCTCGCTCACCAGAGCTGGGTCTTGTCATATACCTTAATAAGTTCTAACATTTCTACAAGTGAAATGAGCTGTGACTCATACGCATTCTGGAGTGCATTCAAGTCTGTTCTAAATCAGGTTGGAGGATTATTTAGTGCAGGACTTCCTTAAATGGCAGGTGAAACTGCGAGAAGTGATTTGTGAATGCTGATGGTTTCAGCCTCCTTTTATAGACTGTGAGTTCCTCGTTCATTTGCAAAAGTATTGTTACATCATTCACTTAGGCTTAGAAATGACATTATCTCCCCCTGATATTTTTTTGTTATGCTATTCCATTTATGGGAAAACGAATGTATTAACTTTGAGTGTTTTATTTTTTATGATAGTTCCCATTTTTAAAATTGCAGTTTCTTTGGGCCTGGGTCAGGTGCTTCCTTGATGTTGAAACAGCACTTCTGTGTGTATTTAATATGGAAGTAGAATAAATACCAGCTAGCAGAGCTCAATCAGTTTTAATAGAATGAGTTACTAAAATACTTTTTCAAGCAGTACAGCGTCCCACTCCTGAAGATTTCCTTTCCTACAAGACGCTGCTCTGCGGCTGAGAGACGGAAGCACCTATGCCATCTCTTTTGAAAAATTTCCCAAATACTACAGAATCACCGAAGACACCCAGGCATAGTGTCCCGTACAGGACTAATTTAGTAGGGCTGCTGGCACACGTACATTGAAAAACATCACTGAAGTATGTGCAGGGTCTTGACCGGCAGCGCACACTTGAAATGAATCAATCAAATTATCTCTTCCGTGCGATCAGATACGGAAAGGGTTGCTGTAACTAGAGAATGGCTCTTCACGGAAGTTGTATTATCTAACAGCTGGGGTAAGTAGAAGCTGTGAAGTGATGAATTCTAATTTAGCCGCTGCCAGTGGCTTTCTTTGCAGCCTTGAGCAAGTTGTGTCATCTCTTTTTCCAATTTCTCAAGCAATAAAATGGGAATGATAATACTACCCCCATTCGTTATCTCCCTAACTTCATCTCTCAGAGTGTTGTGAGAATATAATGTTAATAGAGCGTGCAAGTGGTAAATTGGTATCATTATTTATTATTTGGGGTGCAGACCTGCCCTAAATACATTTGGAATTGCATAGCTTATCTACCAGAACACAATTCAGAAATAAGGAATAACCACTAGACATAGGGCAACATGTGGCCGGTGACACAGTATCATAAGCTGTTCAACAAAAAGGAAATCTGCAATTATACATAGCATTCTAAAGCCATGAAAAGTTCTCCAGAAATAAGTGATTTTGGCCATAGAACAGTTGCTTTCATTTAGAAAACAGACTGTAGTATAACTAATATTTAAATGCTTAAGGACTGATGGCTTTACTGCACTTACTAAAAGACAGCAGCTTGCCTGGATGTGTTAGAGCTGCCGGGGTGTGGATGTTAGTAACCGGAGTGGATGAGGAGGTCAGCGTTGTGGCTGTGCTGGCCCGACCATTACAGAATGCAATGCCACAATTTTGAGGGAAGGCTGAAATCACGGGAGCAGTGGAGTGGAATGGGAATTCTGCTACGTATTAGCCAGGACCACTGGGACCATAACCCAGCATACACAGGAACGCGGGGAGTGCATCTCTCACCTCTGTGTGAGGGGACACAAGGACACGAGCATAGCCAATATATTGCTCAAGAACGTGAAATAAGGACAGGCGTGTTCTAGAAAACACTTCAATGATTCGTTTTCCTCCTTCTTTCCTTGTAGTTTAGCACAATCAAAACCTTCTGCAAAGCCTAGATGCTTTCCTTTGATTTAGAAATAAGGGGCTACTTGGCAGTTTTTGTAATTGTATCACGGCAATGTCTGTAAATTTGATAAATAAATCTAACTTTAAATAACACAGAAAATTGTTCAAGAAAACCCAGGCACATTTTGTCCAGATGCTACAAACACCAGGTCTGGCTTGTTGGATCTGGTAAGCCATAAGGAAGGACATTGTTAATTAGCCAAGAGTTACTAATCCTGTATTACAAGTTTTACCCAATTTAAAGAAACCATTAGGTAATCCATTCAATGCTTTTGGGATCTCTTTGTGCAACAAGGGTGGAGAGTTGGGGGGGTGAAGGGGAATCACGAACTGGTCCCAACATGCCAGTAAGAAAACATTGCATCATAGAGATGGACTTTGTTTATTTTAAATCTGCATTTTCTTTGAAATTTTCACTTTCTGTGTGAGCCTTGTTTCAAAGCAGAGCAGGTAACAGAGATCCTTTATGAAAGTCCCTTCGGAGCAGGTATGAAAGAGCACAATGACAATTTCCCTCATGAATACGAGACTGCCCTGAACGCACTGTTTTACATGCAGGCGCTGACTTTGGAATGCAAATCCATACAGACACTCATTATGCTCCATTTTGTCTCTCTTCATTCTGCCTTAGTCTTCCTCGTCTAAACAGTTCTAATAAAATTTCTTTTTTTCTTGCCCAGTTTTTAGCTTTGCACATCACTGGAAGGTTTCCTTTCGCTGCGAGGGTCTCCTGCTGAGCCAATGACTGGGCTGGTGTGGGAAGGGAAGAAGCTTGGATTTGGCTAAAGCACGCGGCCTCTCCCCTTGCGTTCGCATGCATTGCATACACCAGTTCATCCTGGCGGCGGAACCCAGCCACAAAACCAATGAGCAAATACGGCAGCAAGTAACTGAAATGGTACTTTGAATTAAATGGGTCGCGGGGAAAGAATGAGAGTATTTGGAAAAGTACTTATAATCTTTGAAGGAAAGAGTGTAAAGACAGTTAAAGTAAATTTCCCTAAAGATGAAGACTAAAGAAATGTTTCTAGGGTGACTATTTTAGCCAAGTGTGCTTTAAAACAATCCTACTAATAATGCTGTTACATTATGCGGTGACATTGAAAACTTGTGTATAGGGAAGCCTAATAGTTTTGCCTACATAAATGTCACCTGTAACTTGTGTCACCTCTTTTCTTCTTTTTCGCGTCCTTCCAGTTTTATACCTCTGGAAACCATGAGGCTTTTGCAGTCTTGACCTCTGTCCGTAACACTGCCGCTTTGTGCTGGTGCATGTGTCGGAAAAAGCACAACCGGAAATTCCAACAACAAAAAGTAGTAATGGAAAAGAATTTATTGGCTGCAGTGAGGTATATGACGAGAGATGAAAGACCAGAAGAAAAGTTGACAGATTATTCACTTTAAATTATAGTTAATGTGCAGAGCAATACATGTATCACAGATGGAGATTCCTGCCCCAGTGAGATGTGCGTAATACATATATTACCAGCTCAGCCAGTCATTTTCATTGAATAGCTTTTCTTCGGCATTTTGATGACTAAAAGCTCGTTAAGCTAACAATATCAGCTATACCTAGCTCTGTATGGCACTTTTCATTATTAGGCTGCAAATCATTTTAGGAGAGAGTTCCCTATAGCATCCCTGTTTTACACACAGGGAGACCAACATCCAGCACGTAGTTGCACAGCAGGGGCTCAGCCGCTAGGAAGGGGACAGCCAGCAGTTGGCAGAATGTCCGACTTCACGCGTGCTGGTGGATCTCGTTGACGGTGGAGGACACCACCTGCCCGTTCACGCTGTCATGGACGATGGCTTTGATCTTTCGATTGGTCAGCCCAGCGTGTTCTGAAAGAAGAAAGGTTAATTAGACGAGAAGCAGTGCGGAGGCAAGATGATGCAGGGAAGGCTTCATTTACAGTAATTTACCAGCTACTGCCTCAACTGATTTATCTTTACACCTTTCCCTTTAAGTCAATCCTTATTATTGCTCTTTGTGAAAGGCACTGCCAGAGAATCACCCTGCGTCTTGTCCGGGTCAGGGCAAATGAATAATCCAGCGACATCCCAGCCAATGCAAATCTGCCTTTGGAGCGGATGAGCCTAAATGTCGGCGGCTCATGCTCATGCCAGAATGAGAGTTTCCAGACATGCAGATTTTCTGTTTGCTCTCAAGCCCTAATGCTGTTTTAGTCACCAAATGGAGCCTCTGAGGCTCCTCATGCACCGCGAGAGCTTTAGGCTGGAGTCCGAGCTCTGGACAGTGGGTTTGACTGGGAGAGGGCACTCTGGGGACAGCCCACCAGTGGCCAGACGCAGCAGAATGTGCTCTGAAGACCGATGAATCACTGAAATTGGTCTCACATATGGCCTACAGGAGAATTCGCTGCCATGCAAACCTGGCTTAGCTCAGTCCTGAAAGGTCGAAATTATTCTCAGTAAAATTTGATTGGAAATGACAATAAATAATTAAGAGTCACTATAAAGAACAAAATAAGGGACTTTTACCTTTAGCATTTAATTCAGATTTTCTTGCTATCCTGTAAAGATAATAAAACAGAAAAAATAATGAGTATAATGATATAGTGATTACACTAATTTCAAGAAGTTATTAATCCCCTTCTTCTCACAAGAAGAGATAAAATAAAAAAAAAATAAAAAAGAATGATGTTTTTCTACCACGAGAACATCTCCTCTTCGGCAGCCACGGGTACAGATACTCTCACCTGCAGTTGCTCCTGCGTACGTTCATTATTGCTTCTCCTGTGTCCCCTGCACTGTGTCTCACATGCCCCGAGTTGCTCAAGGTGATCTCGTTTCGGCTCCGAGCAAAGACCCCGCGCTTGGTGCCACACTGTCCTGCCTCCCTGAGGTTTTCAGGTACAAAGGCGGCTAATCTTCCTTTTTCTGACTTTGTATGAATAAGACATACTCTGTATTCTCTCGTACGAGGTGAGAGAGGAAAGAAGAGAGGCCCAAGGATTTCTGACTGCAGAGGTTTTGGGGACAGCAAAGGTGGGGAAACCCCCGGCGCCGTCAGCAGAGGGCCAGACTCTGCAGGCTTTGGGCGCTGGCACTTGGAGCTGCAGACGGCTGACCAGAAAAGATCTGCACTTGTCTCTAGGCTTCTTTTTGATCTACAACTTCTTTTGAAGATAGGAAATGACTATGAATTTTACTGAAATTAGCATTTTTTCCTATGCTGAGATAGGCATGCTGTGGGAATGTAGTTTTGTTTTTTTAAATAAAAAGTTATATTAATTTAAATAATACAAATTACATGGGTACAAGTTTCTCTGTACACTAAGTGGCTCAAGCTTTTTATTATGATCCATCACATTAAAATGCCAACCCTTGATGTAGTCTGGAATTCACAAGCTTTGATTAAGCATAAACAAACAAACAATAAATAACCCGAATATGAGAACTCTCTTCTCATCTATTCCAGTCGGGGCGGCTTTGCCTTACCCGTCAACATTCCCTTCCAGCAGCAGGCGGTAAGTGGAAATTTCCTTCTCCAGGCGCGTTTTGATCCCAAGAAGAACCTTGTATTGGTTATTTTGCTGCTTGATGTCATGACGAACCTGGCTTAGCTCTTCCTCACATTTGGAGATGATCCGCTGCATGTTTTGGAGTGCAACAGCGTAGTAATTCCGAGTGTCGGCCAAGGTGTCTTCCAGCATGTGTTTCTGCCAGAGCAGATAATACCAATACAATCATTGTTACTTACATGGTAGGTACAATGCAGAAATGCCAGCAAATTTGGTCTCTGACTAGAAGATTCCAAAATTAAGACTGCGGTAATTGAAACACTTCTGTGTTTGCGTGACGGTTCACGTGAAGGCAGCAGAATCGCGAAGCTGTGTCGTGTGCACACAGGGACGGGTGAACACGGGGCAATTCACCCCTGCCATGTTCCTCGTGCTCGGAACCTCAGTGCTCCCGAACCGTTGGCCCCTTGTCAGCTCTGCGTGTGCTGAACGAAGGCTCCAGGCCATGGGTGCTTGAGCTTTAGCCTGAACAAGAGCTGAGGGATATTTTTGAAGATTTCCCACCTATATTTTTCACAGTTCAAATATTTCATGCATTATAATAGTGGTTGTAAATATGAAATTTGTGTTACTATGTGTCTCCTTGGACATTTTTTTTTTTTAGATCATGGAGTCAGCTATCCCATCTCTTCTTTTTCTTCTTCCTACATTTTACTCTGAGACATTCATTTCTCACTTGTTGGTGATGCTTGCCGAATCTATTTTGCATATTCTGGCAAAGTCAAGCATGGTCCAAATTCCAGTTTCACTGATGCTTTAGTAACTACACTGAAGTTATGCTGGGCTATGGGTTTAAATGCAGAATCGGTCCCTGACAATTTCTGAGAATACCTGGGGTAACAGCGACCAGCCAGAGATGTCTGCAATAGATACCTTACTCATCTGTGCCTGCAGCTCGATGTCCAGGGACTGCAAGGTGCGTGTTAGGTCCTTGATCTCGTTTTCGTTGCGCTGTATCTGCTCTGGGTGGGGGGTTGCTGCCAGGGACATGGCTGCGCTCTGGGGAGCAAAAGCAAGATAAAAGCTTACTGATTCTGGCTGTTCTGTACAGCAACCGGGGTCTTTGAAATGAGCAGAAAATAGCTGTTACCTGTTCTTTGTACCAACTGTCCAGGCTTTGACGATTCTTTTCAATTATGGCTTCATAATCTTCTCTTATTTCTGCTAGAATCTTGGCTAAGTCTTCAGGAGGTGCTGCATTGACTTTTACGTTGACTTTGAAGTCTTGTGATGAGCGATTTGCTTCCATATCCTATTCACATATTAGCAGAGGAAACAAGCAAACTTGTTTATGAAAGTGGAAAGTTTTCATTCCTGTCTTGTCTACTTCAGTTCCATCCTCTCACAATACCCAAAATATCTTTTTCATTACGGTACGTTAATTGTTATATATATATTAGTTAACACTCTCTGGAAACTTTATATATGGATAATACTATGACGTGACTTAAACCAGTGACTTATATCTGCTGTGGCAGAACTGTGCTAGAGAACTCAATAAAAAACATGTGAGAAGATCTTTTCATACAGTGTTTCTGGAAGATACATACTCTGCGGAGAAGCACTGACATTTTGTATTTATTTATCTATTAGAACCAAAAAACTTTGATGAAAATCCAGCAGTAATTTCATCTTTCTTACCCGGTATGTTAATATTTACGGAACTGTAACTAAGTTTACAGGAGAGTAATGTAAAAGTTCTGTGTAATTGTTAAAGGAATAATTGGATTAAAGCATATAATTACTGTGTAAACAACATAATTACAGGACAAGTCAAGCAGGTACGGTAACATTCCTTTTGGTGTAGCACAATCTTCTGTGCTAGGTACCATTTTCAAAAGCACCCAGGCAAAGCAGCGTTTCAGGGTATGACATCATGGCCTCCAAAATGCCGATCAACTGGACGTACTGATGTCTCTGTTGGTTGCTCTGCTTTCAAGAACTGTTTTATTCGGGCTGTTCAGTGGGATCCTTGGCTATAAGGGCATCAGCCAGAGACACCTTCACCTACTGCTGCGTAGGGCTGGTATTTCTATTCTCCTTTCTAATAAGCCACAGATACTGAGTAGAATGTTTGGTTCTGCACTAGGTAATAACTGAAAACAGCATCACATCAAGCAAAATGAAAACAGCATGTTGTCAAGCAGTGGTATTGTATATGTGGGAATAACAGAGACCACTGTGGAATAGCTCTGGAAGAATTCAGAGCAGCATGGGTTTTTGACAATTATTAAGTATTATCTAATTATTTTGCTTGGGATTTTGCAAGAATAAGTAATTTTACTTGACTTAACCAATCATTCCTTTTAATATTGATCTCTCAAGAATCCAAGGACTGTTTAGTTCAGGCCAGCCTGCTCCAGATGACCCTGGGGGGGTGGACAAGGTGATCCTGAGAGGTCCCTTCCAACCTTAACCACTCTGGGCTCCTGTGAAATGGTATGTGCAGAGCTGAGGGGAAACTCTGTGCTGAGTAAAACTCAACAGCAATGTTTCCTGTTTGCCTGAAATCTCTGTGTATTTATAGCTAAGCATTTCTGAGAAGATTTCTGGTGACTATGTAAGTCATCATTAGCTCTGTATGACAGATGGGCAGGTGACTAGAAAAGGCTCTGAGAGAGAATACAGCAATTTGTTATCCTTTCTGAAATCCCAGTTTAATTGGTAAAGTAGTACACAAACTCTGTGCCTCATCTGACTCTCATTGGCTGCTTTAAGGATGATTAGCTTCTGAATCATCAATCCCATTTATAGATTGTGGATCTTACTCAAAGTTAATTACATGGTAGCGAAGATTTGTGTGATAGGATTCTACCAAGTGGAACTTTTTCTACCTCCTCATGGTCTTTCCTCCTGAGGATGTGCTCTTCTCTCAAGGCTTCAATTTCCATTTCCAGATCTGTCGTAATAATGGTCAGGCCGTCGAGCTCCTTACGCAGGTTCTCGACATCGAGCTGCACTCCTTTCCTGCGCGACTTCTCTGCTTCGTACCTGTGTCAGGAGAAGGCAGATAAGGGAAAATCGCTGAGAACAGACCACTTCTGGCCTCTGGTACAAGTAGCGCCAAAGAGAAGTAGACAAGTCCTCTATGTAGGGAACTAGAGAGAACAAAAAACCAAGGAAACAAGTTCTGTTTCTAAAATATGTTGAGTATTGAATAGTCTTAAGATGGTTAAGAATGGTCTTAAGATGGTATTGGTTTTCTTTCTTCCTCACAATTCCCCCTATGTGGTATGAAATAATAGTTCTTTCTTTCATTTTCCTTTATGCATTTTAATATTCACCAGGCTGTGACAGCTTTGAGAATATGATTCTCAAAAATTTGCCAATAAATGTGTGAAAACAGTATCAACAATCAATGCTTTCTGTAATTTTTCCAAAATGATAACTTTTCAGTCCTTCAGAAAACAGGAGAACTGTCGTGGAAGCCAGTTAATTAACACTCCTCTCTAACCTCTTGCACTTTGCCATCTGTAGTGAGCCCGAGTCAGAAGGACACTGCTGTACCTTCCCGTGGGCACTTTTGCTCCTCAGAATCTCTCCCTGTACTTCATTTTTTGTGGGCTCTATTGATGTTTCTATGTTCAATCCATCAGACTCGTTCTATGATTCCAGTCTCTCGAAGCAGTTCCACTCTTTCCTTTTCATGACACTATTGGATGATAAGGTAATGCCAGACTAGGAAAGGCGTCCAGCGCTCGGAGCCTTTGAGTTTGTTATATACCACAAGCTGAGATACTTTTCTAATAGCTGATGGTCATTTGTTGAAAATCAGACAAATCTTCATGATTCCTAAGAAGTGCACCTTACAGAAATGTAAATTCCTTTCCTTTGCAAAGATCTGTCTGGAAGTTTTCATTTGGATTTTTAATTGGTCTGAGAACTATCTCTGACCGATGCACTGAAAAGTCAAACTGTGCCCTGGTAGCCAAGGAAGCACCGGCCCAGTTCCTGTGCCAGACCAGGAGACTCCAGAGCAGAGGGAACTGAAGGACGGGTATTTCCTGTGGAGCTGGACAGCAGAGGCGATAAGTACAGGAAGCAGATTTGGGCTGGACTGGGGAAGCACAGTGCGGAGAAGGCTTAATTTGTACTCCCAGATGACAGTTTTAAATGCCTTTTGTCACAAGTATCAAGTGTCTGCTGTAAAACCTGCTCTTCAGGACCTGAACTAAGTATCATAAACAGGGTGACTCAAGATTGTTCAGCAATCATTTGTGGGTTTTACATCCTTTTTATCCCTTTTTTTTTCCTTTCTGTTCTACATTGGTTTTATTTATCAAGTCTCACCAGAAAACCTCAGTAAAATCAGTTTCATATTGCATTATCAAGAAAAAGTACTATTTTCCTTAATCGTATTTCAAATTTAATCAGGAAACCAAAGGAGAACTTACTTAAGCCTGAAGTCTTCCGATGCCATGTTAGCGTTATCAATCTGTAGAAGGATACTGGCGTTGGTGATCTTGCCATCCTCAATCTGGAAAACAGAGAATCCAACAGGAGCCCGCTGGTGATGGTGAATAACCTGTGCTGTTTTAGACTCCCTGCTGCTGGCAGGAAGCATCTAAATAGCAGAAGTCTCACATTAAGGAGAGCACATGTAAGAGAAGCTTATTTTCCTGATTCACTTAGATGTTTCTGCAGTTTTTGTTCATAATCTTACTTTTCCCTTTGTCCTACTTTTCCGGATATGAAGCAGGAGGAGTCATCTTATTCCTGGTCAGGTAGAGGATATGAATAATATTACACAAACTTCATGGTATATTATAGAATAACAATCAGTGTGTTCCTCTTTTTTTTTTGTGAACTGATTTGGATTCTGTTTAGCATTGCTGGAGGAGCAGCCTTTGTCACCTTTAGGGCAAATTTCAGTAAGAGCCATTAAGCTGTGCCTGAGTACAATCAAAATGCTGAAATGAATCCTGTGCTAAAAAGGCAGCGTGTGCAGAGAGACCTTGCTGAATCTGTGTTGTGACACAGAGGCAGAACGATGGCGGCGGCAGCAGCTCGTGAGCAAGACCCCTCCAGTCCACCGCACGCCTCAGTCTGGAGTGGCATGGATTGTCATGTTGAGAGGAGCACTGGCATCTAATTGTCATGGCCCGTTCACTTATTCACCTATAACTGTACTGAATTGTCCTGCAGCATGGAGGGATAAACTCATGTTTCTAATTTTGCTTTCAGATGTTGAAAATGGCCCTAAAAGGTGCAGGAGAAAGTGCACTGCATCATTCATTTCGGGTACTCGGCATGCGCTGAAAAGGCTCCCAAGTCCCTGTTAACATGAAATAACTTTGAACCACAGATCCGAATATGAAAAGCTCAGTAGTCCATTCAAAATCTTTGACAGAATTCTAGCAAGAAGTCATACAGAATTAGCAGGAACTGATACTTGTGGGACGTCATGTCCTTTTCTAAGAAGGAGGAGAGAGCAGCCTGGCTGCAGTCCCAACGGCTGCCGTCACTCAGCACCTCCACAGGGGCACCATGGCCGCACAGAAATCATTACCCGGTTACAGAGCTCTCAGCACCTTGAAGCAGAACTTCCCACACCTTAATGAATCACAAAGAAACACGGAAATGACAATATTGTCCTGAAGTGTCAAAAGTTTACCTCTCGTAGGGAAAAAGCAGGTGCCTGTGGAATGTTTTAACTAATCTGCTAACAGAGTGCACATTCTTGGGCAATTAGCAGCACACCTCGGAGACTGCCCTGGGACATGATCAAGGCCGGCTGGAGAAGTGTAACAAAGCCCTGAATGTGTCGCTGCCTTAAATTTGTTGTTAGAAGAGGCAATTCTTGAATCCATCCTTAGAGAACGGTAAATTTGACTATGGAAGGTAATAAGGCAATGAGAAAGCAACATAATAATCATGCAACGCAGCAACACGTTTATATAAATGCCTAATGAGTCTGTGCAATCTGAAAGAATAAAGACTGCAACAAAGGAGTTGCAATTGTCAGTGCTTTGCCAAGTGCTGTATGATACTGATTGCTGTGCCAATTAGTGCATTTCAAATGCGGACATTTATCTGTTCAGTTACACAAATTGCTTCACTACATCCATCGTCAATATGGGCGCATCACTAACATCAATCCGCAAACTTAAAGATAACTTAATTAAGGACTCACATATTATTGTATATAAAATACGCTCAAATCCCTTCTCAAAACAGATTTTTTTCAAGAAGGCTTCCTGCACTTTCTTCCTCAGCATGTCGCCTGTCCTTTGTCCAGCAGCATCGATCCTGTCTCCCTGAATGCTCTGTAAATCACTTCGCTTATTTAGTGGTACAAGATGTTTGAATGAGATATTTACCTGCAGAACTGGTGCTATTTTAGTTTGTTTCTGGGTTATTTACCTGCAGAACTGGTGCTATTTTAGTTTGTTTCTGGGTTAGAATGGAGTCAGGCAACTTGCTGCTCCATGTGGCATGTTCATCCAGGATTCACGTATCCAGGAGAGAGTGTGGTCCCGGGCAGGACTCAAATGGGGATTCGCCTCCGAGTTTAGACAGCCAGTGCATCACCGACTTTCTGGGTTATTGGATACAGGATCCTAAATGTTTCTCTAATTTTCATTTTAGGTGCTATATTAGCTTCACCTTTTTAATTCATGGTTAATTAATTTAATTATGGTTAATAATTAGATGCTATATTTTCACTCATTTTATTGGCAGTCGTGGTGCTAATTGCAATAATTTATAGAGAAAGTAAAAATTCTGGGTTAAAGCACTGAATCCTCGCCTGTAAATAATCCTCTAGTAGCCGTTCCTGCCCAGTGTGAGCAGCACGGCCAGCACCCGTGTGCCGGGACGGCCACTGTAACCGGGGCTGTGGCCAGTGATGGCCCTTTCCGTGGTGAGTGTTCAAGGTGGGTGTTCTGGGTAGAACCTGGTCAAAAGTGAGGCTTCACCCCAACCAGCCTTATGTTTTTAGTCTCGCTGTCTTCCTAAATGTTTCCCCTTTATTAATTCCAAATCAATGTGAACATATTTATATTCTTGATGAGCAAGTTTTTTATCTGTGGATCAGTTAAAAAACCCAACGTGCTCAAGCGATAGTTCTGGAGACGGATGACCTTTCTTTATCCTCAAAACAGAAACAGGCGGTGACAATCCTGGCTCTCCCTACACATTGTCTGTGGTCGGAGTGCCTCATCTTCTGCCTGGAGGCAACACATTTAACAGTGAGCAGGGAGTTTGATTAAGTCCCTGGCCTCCGTCAGCAAAGATGCGGGATAACGCCATTTCCAAGCCCTTTTGAAAAAAAAAAAATAAATTCGTAGGGTCTTGAGAATGCCAAGTAACCGTGTTGGAAAAGGTGGAGGGAAAACTACAACATCGCATTTGGAATAGCTTTGTTTTTTGCATCATATGGCTGTGTAAAGTTAATTACGCTGATTAGTCACACAGATGGTTACAGTTCATTATGAATACAGATTAATATTATGCTTGAATTTGAAGACACGTGAGTTTAGGAGATTGAAAGAGTTATTGTTGAACGTTAATATTAACTACTGGCAGGAACCAGAAATTCTCCTTTTAATTATAGTGCAAACATCCACAAGGAATTTGTCACTGCTATTTTCTTAATTACAATGAAGTATTTTTCCATCTGATTACATAAGCTCATTGGACCCAAAACTCCTGTAGTTTCATTGTCTGCTACCGCAGGAATCAAAGAAATGCCGAGGAAGAGTGTGTGTGAAGGCAGCACGCCTGAGAGGAGGCAGCCTCCTAGTGCGCCGCCGTTGTCATTTGCTTGAATACATGTGCAGTCAAAAAGACCAAATTCTGCCAGACATAGTTACTCAAACCACAGTTGCACGTACAGAAGTGAACACTTGGCAGCACCCAAATCCCTTTATACGATCAGGCTTTGCAGAATCCCCCTTGTCTCCTTCCAGCCTTTCTGTCTTGTAACCTGTCCTCCTCCTTGTGAGCGCAGAGTCTCTATGCCCAGGTCCTGCAACCACTTGCATTAGTATTTCTAACATTTAAAAGGCTTTATTTAACTTTCATTAAAGGAACACCATCAGTATAAATGCATACCCAGATTTGTTAAAAGAGCATAGAATGACATAGTCACTTACAGCTCCGACTTACCTGTCTTTGCATGTCAGTGACGTTTTGCTCGTACTGGTTGAAGTCATACCTCTTTCCGTGAGACTTTGTCCTGTGCCACTCTAGGATGCAGCTTTCCAGCTGAGCGTTAGCTGCTTCCAAGGCGCGGACCTTGTCCAGGTAGGCGGCCAAACGGTCATTCAGGTTTTGCATAGTCTGTTTCTCGTTCCCACCCAGGAAGATGCTTTCCCCATGGTGCTCGCCGAAGCCTCCCCCCGCTGCCGCTCCTCCAGCAGGCAGCCAGAGGGGTCTGGCAGAGGAGAAAGAGGGATGTGTGCTGCTGGCACCACCATCTGCACTCGAAGGTCTGTAAGAAGTTCCTTGCTGGGCCAAACCACACCCTAAACTACCCCTGAGGGACCCAGAAAAAATCTGAAAAGGGCCTTGGCTGGTGCTCATGTTTAGCTCTGTTGTGAATCTACCCCAGTGTTTGACTGACTGCGCCGAGCAGCTTCTTAGCCTTCCCTAAGCAGCTTTATGCCTTTTCCTGTGGGAGTTTCCCTTCGATGAATGACTACAGCAACAAGATTGTGTCATCATGAAACGTGCTTCCTCTTGGTCAATTCTGAAGCATTTCTGAGCCTGCACACGCTGTTGTTGCTATTTGGAATCACAGCCACATTCCAGATTGCTATCCTTTTGGTTGTTTTGGTTTTTGCTGTTTTTTTTTTCTTTTTCTTTTCATATTATAATAGTGAGGTGTGGCTAAAATCAGTAGGTGTGGAACAGGATTAGCTCTGCCTCAGACTTTTTTCTAACCCCGTAGTTGATATGTTTTCCTGTTTATGAGGGGAAGAGTATCGCCCATTGCAGGATAAACGGAGAGCTGGGGCAGGGATGCCTCTCTCAAGACACTCTTTCTATCGTAATTCTCAGGCTGTAGAATGACAGTGATCCGGGAATCCTGAATCGCAGCGTGTCCTACCAAGCGGTCATTAACGTAACGAACAGCTTCAGCCTGTCTGAGCCGGAAGCGTTAATGACGTTTCCAACCTCTGTCATTGGGCTAAAACTCCCCTCCAAAGGGAGAAAGGCCCAGCTATTCCCTTCCGCTGCTCATCCCCAGTTGAAATACGTGAGAATTAGGTACCTAAGAATCTTTTCTAGTGATATTTTCATGATTTGAGGTTCAGTCGTATTTCAGTAGTCTTGTTGAAATACCCAGTAATGCAGGAATTTCTTGCTTTTACCAGTATTAACACTATTAAGATATTTATATGATTAGCTATAGAAAATATTTAGAATATGAGTTTGTAACAACACTCGAAAAATTCAAGTGATTATTTAAAGCTGCCAGCCCTAAAAACTGACCTGGCAATTGTGCAAAAATAGTCTTTCTCAAAAGTTTCGGTGACCTTCTGTCGAACTTCTTCCATCAAATCTCCAACGGGCAAGTCTGGCTTCTGTGAAGACCTTCTTATTCCTCATGCTGATCAGTAGGTAGTGAATTGTGAAGCGTTCCCATGGCAACAGGTGGCCTTACTGGGCTTTCCTTGTCTTGCAGAGTAATTCTGGGCTGGGACTAGGGGGTAGGATGGAGGAAGAAGATTTGGGAAGAGGTGGGAAGCTGAGTGGGCATGGGCTCTCCGAAACGGTGCGGCTGGTTTTCCTTACAGCGGCTGAAGGCTCAGCTCTTCCACGAGATCTTACTCAGCACCGTTCCCTGCTCTCAGTGGTGGGGTGGGAGAGACTGCACAGACCAGAATCACCCTCTCCTGGAAGGAGCCTGAAGGAATCTTTTTTTTCCTCTCGTTTGTTTCATTTGAAAATTTTCAGCAATAAAGAGTCGCCGCAGTCCATCCTGCCCGGGGATGCCGCCTAGCCCTCATTTCTGGGATAGGGCAGGTTTTGAGCTCCTCCTTGTGGCTCTGTGTCAGCTCCGCTCAGCACCCGCTGATTTACCAGGGACACATCCATTGAGTACATATCCCATCTATTCCTCGTGCACCTCCTTGTATGGAAATGCTAACATTTTTAATTGTTTGGGGAAGTTAGTCGTTGAAGGTATGGATTTCCAGTAAGTACGAGGTACAGCTGTCACAAACTGTTCTGATAACAGCTACTAATCCTCACTGCAGCTTGCTGTCAGCCCTGCAGCTTGAGAGTGAGAAGAGCTTGAAACAATAGATGAAAAATGAAGACCTGACTCAAAAAAACCCCCAAATTACAGTATGTCCCAGTTTGAGGTCGTTTGGGTCAGCGCCAGCCTGGCGCAAAGCACCACGTGCCAGAACCAAGGCCATCCTGCTGCTCGGTTCGTCTCCCCGAGGTTCATTTCCCGTTGAATCTGCCAGCCCAGCAGTTCAGCAGGCTCATGCTGGAGGAGTTACTGCACTGAAACAGAAGTACATTCCTGGGCCTGTAATATCACTGGAAATAAAACGAATCCTTTGTTTTACATGAAATTGCCTGGCAGCGAGGCTGCAGTTCGTGAGACAGAACAGCCTCCCTCGTACTGCCCGAGAGCTGCACGCAATGTCATGCCGTCCTGAAAAAGAGAATTGTCTCTTTTCTGGGAAGTGACACAAAACAAAGGTGACTGGGCACATGGGAAGCGTTCGCTCGGAAGCTCCCCCTTCTCAAACTGGAAAAGACGCCACACAGTTTTCAACAGCCCATGTTGAGGATCCATGGAAGAGACCAACAAACTTCCTTCCAAACCAGACATGGCTGTCCTTCTCCTTCGTGAGGCGGCACTGTGGGACTCGGTCACACATTCCATCCCCAGCTCAGAATGAGCCGCCTAAGGAAACCGAAGCCCGACAGCAGGTGGCAGCCGGGGCTGGTGGCGGCTCTTCGGGCAGCGCTCGGTGCGGGTGGTGTTTTCTGGGACTCGTCCTTGGTCTGCTGAGTTGGAACATGAAAAGGAACTGAACTGAGCTGAGCTGAGCTGAACTGAACTGAACCAAACCGAACCGAACGTACAGGCTGCAGCTTGAGTGCAGGCAGACACCTGCATTAGCCAGATAAATCCCCTGCAACTGTCACTCCATCTGGGATACAAAGGGATGGCTGCTTTTGGCTGTGGAATTTCTCTCTCTGGCTGTCTGAGCGATATGTGTAATAGTCGCCTGATTTCTGGATCAGGAAAAAACCAGCATTGGTACCGTTTGGTTTTTCTTTGCCGGTAGATTGTGATGTTGCTTTGCTGAAGTGTGCGAGAAGCTCTTCGGGGCTCTTCCCAGCGAGATTCCCAGCAGTATGTGTGGTTCCTCCCTGCCGTGCCGGTGATCCCCCCGCCTCCTTCAGGGCTTAGCTGTGGGGCTGGGGCCAGCAGTGTAGATTATGTTTTTTTAATGTTACAAACTAAAAGACAAAAACATAGTGGCTCTAAGGAGGGTTGAAAGGAAAATAAAATACATAATTCTAGAAATGATGCCATTTTTGTAGATAAAGTTACGTGGATTGAAATACTCAGTGATGAGGCTAACAACAAATTTTCCAAACCAGTTATGTTAGCAAAATACAGCATTTATGTAAATGTTTTATATGCTTATATAGAGGATTTACTAGCCTCTTAAATCTTTATAAGTGTCTCTTTTTGGTTACACTGCTGTAGATTTGCAGACTAGCTTTCTGCAGAGAAAAGGCAGCGCTGCTAACACAACAGCGACAGTGATGGCACCAGCTGCTCAGTTTCTTCCTTATGTAAGAAAACCAAAATAGTCACAGTGAACTCTGCTGGAGCTTGGCTGGTGCTTGCCCAAGAGCTAGAGGAATTTGCCTTTTTGCTGAAGGAAGCGCAGGAACATAGAGATATCTATGGAAAAAAAATGAATTTTTTTCAGAGGTACATTTTATTTGTGCATGAGTTGCAGTCAGGTTGTGCACTTCAAATTCACAGCAGAGGCCTTAAAGATTTTTTGCATTATCTTAGCCAGTTTTTTACCGACAGTAGCTTCAGATTCCTGGGGGAATCTAATGGCACTTTGTCTGTTCATCATCAGCTTTATTGTTATTATTAAAGCTATTATTGTTATTGTTGTTATCCACCGAGCATCTCTGGGTTTGGGTTAGGGGACTGTGTGGTGGCACTGTGTGAGGGAGGGGTATGGTCATGTCTATGGCAAAGCCATTCTGACTTCAGAAAAACCCACGAGGCTGGATGTATTTGCACAAGCAGAACAGAAACTTTATTAGGTAGGTTCTTTCATAAGGAAACTCTATAGCTACTGACAGAAAACAAGCTTGTCATCTCTGACCCGGAGAGCCAAATCATCATGCAAAGAGGGAGAGCAAATTTGGGGAAGGACATCAAGCTGTTGCACGTTCCTGGTTACATTCTTGTGATTTGGCGAAAGTAAAGGGATATTTCTCTTAGCATTAGCCAGCATGTAGGCTGCACTCTTTTGATGTGCTGGCATACGCAAGAGGGGATTCAGAACTTCTTTTTAGAGTCTCCTGTCACGAGTAGAGGCAGCTCTTCCATCATCTTCCATGCCCGAGCGGGCTCTTCCACCACTTGAGTGAGCTGTTGTAGGAAAAAAAGTAATTCAACTGGGGAAAACCAAATGCCCTGCTAAGACACTGAAGAGCCGCGCGAAGGGGTTTTTTGTTTTGTTTCCTCACAAGATCTTTTTCACGTATCAAAGGGGGACCTGCCTTTACATCTCCTCTCCTCTCCCTGCTGCCCCTCATTCATTAATCTTAGGAGTGCACATCACGTCACATGTGGGTGCATCTCGTATATTGCGTGAATCAGCAGAGGAACTTAAGAATCTTTGGGAGATTTCAGTATTTTAGCATCCGTGAGGAGTTCACGCAATCATTTTGGCAAGCTACCAGTTTCAAAAGTGCACATAAAATAAGAAAAAGTCTCTAAATGATAAGGAATGTGGTCATTGCAGAGAGAGTGTAATCTGTGTTAGTAAGAAGAAATCCGAAGCAAAAAAGATAGGTTTATTTACTCCTATTTTGTCAATTCATTTCAGCCCCTCCTTAAATCAAAATTTTTCTTACCATCCTTGGGGTTCACTCCTGACATCCTGTAGAAAAGAAGAAATAATTGATTAATGACCATCATTGACCCTGTCCGCTGAAACCATTGATCGTTTAGGAGCTGCTGCGTGTGAACAGCCACGATTTTGCCCCGCTGCGTTCAATGGGTTGTTCCTCGGGTGTGCTGTTACTAGTGGTGGCGTTCGGGTGCTTTCTGCTTTGAAGGCCACTCCTATGGACGCAATAGGAAATCTGAGCACCAGTCAGACCAGTTTCTGAGCCTGATATGTCTCTAAACACTTCTCCTCTTCTCAAAATGTCATAATCTAGAAACGATATTAGGAGCAGATTCCTCCTTGGAAATCAAAAGTAATTCCATCTGTAGATCAGACAGGAGAAATAGGCAATAAAATGTAGATTTTACTAAAGTAAGCTGTGGTCTGTACCAGGTTCTTTTCTAGTTGGGAGTACTGGTGAATGATGAATATTTTCATCTCTGTCCACAAGTGTATAAAACCAAGACCTAAAGAAATACTGAGAACAGGTTTTTATAGATTATTTCAGGCTGCAGGCTATTATTCCAGTGCAGCGAGAGGATTATTTAAAACATATGTATGGTGCCTGGTGCCTTCTATAACTCATCGTAGACAAAGTGGTTGCATTTACAGTTTCAGACCTTCAGACCATCAGCACGATTGATCTGGAGATTCAGGCCGAGTTACAGCAATGCCTGGGATTTTGCTGGGCATGTTTTGCCAGCACTCAAAGGGCTGCGCGTGCAGTGAGCGTCATGCAGTGACCTGGAGTCAGCTCAGCAGCCACAAATTACTGCTTTACAATGTGTCATGTCATTAACCTTATCTAATCATCACAGGGTTGTATATAGTAACGTACTGAGAGTCCTGGCCCTCCAGCAACTGGCGGTACGTGGCGATTTCCTGCTCCAGGCGGCTTTTGATGTCCATGAGCATTCGGTACTCCTGGTTCTGGCGCTCCATGTCGCATCGGAGTTCGCTCAGCTGCTCCTCAACGCTGGTGATGAGGGCCTGAATCTGCGACAGCTGTGCGCAGTATCGGCCTTCCGTGTCTCGCAGGTTGGCTTCCAGTCCGGCTTTCTAGAGCGGAGTAACATCAGGACAGGTTAGCGTGCAGACTGTCCCACAGAGGGGGAGTCGAAGCAGGGGCAGGACAGAGGGGGAGGAAGGGGACAGTGCGGTAGCGGGGACGTGCGATGGGCCTGGGACAGCTCGTACCATGCTGAGCTGCGACTGCAGCTCGATCTCCAGACTCTGGACCGTGCGTCTCAGCTCTGTGATCTCCGATTTGCTGGTCTGTATCTCTTGCGTGTGGGAGGCTACTTCACGGTTCAGCTCATCAGTCTGAAAGAAAAACGCAACTGTAAAATCACATCCACACTGTATAAACATTTTTAAAATTATTTTGAGAAAGGGAGGGCTGGGGCAGCCTGCTGGGGCAGTAATAATGAGGCAGTGAATCAATTTGCTGTTAATTGGTGGAACTATACCTGAGTGAAGAACCAGGCCTCGGCGTCTTTACGGTTCTTCTCAGCCAGAGCTTCATACTGTTCCCTCATCTCCGTGAGAATTCTGGTCAGGTCAATGCCAGGAGCCGCATCCATTTCCACACTGACTGTTCCGCTGAGCTGATTTGAGTACTCTTTCATTTCCTGCATGGGCAGAAGGCAGAGGACACAAAAAAGATTAGGCTCCCTCTTCTCCCACCCTTTCTGCCATGAGCAGTCTGTGCTGCTGTACACGACTTCTGTTATCCAGTGCCATAGGCGGAGCACACGTAAAAACATTTATCATTTTATCTCTCATTGCACGTGCTTTTCTACTGGCACACGACACACACACACATTTAATGTCACTTAGACGTATGGTTCTTCCACTCAGCTCTTGCACTCTCAGTGACCCATCATGTGCTTATCAATGTCAACCTGAAACTAATGGGTCGGAACAGTTTGGAATCGGAGAAAGGCTTCTCAGGACACACTTTGGATTCTTTCAATAGTACAGTTTTCTTCTTATTAAGCTCTAATGTTGTAATTTGGGGGTTTTTGTTTGGATTTCCCCTTCCCCACCCAAGAACCATGAATTCCAAAGGGAAGTGATTTCCTCTCTCCACTGTTTCGGACTCTCACCTCCTCGTGGTTCTTCTTGAGGTAGGCCAGCTCCTCCTTCAGCGTTTCGATCTGCATCTCCAGGTCAGCTCTGGCCAGGGTCAGCTCGTCCAGGACCCTGCGCAGGCCGTTGATGTCAGACTCAACGCTCTGGCGCAGGAACAACTCGTTCTCATATCTGCAATTTAAAAAAGACACAAGCACTGAAATACGTACAAGTTTGTATTCGGTAGAGCTATAAAACTACGAAATTGTATATTCAATGTAGGAGGAACAGCGGGCTGTAAGTGAAAATATATATATTGAAAAGAAGGGAGTAAAGATGTTTTTTTCCAGCATTCAGTTATGACAAATGAAAGTACATTCATTGCCATCTGATTTTCTTCTTGAGGAGGACATGCCATTTCACTTTGCAGAACCTAATGAGGATTATCAGCCTCAGTAGAGAAGTTGTCACACAGGACAGTCCATTTGCAGTGTCCTCTCGAGTTGAGTGGGAAGGAAAGCACAGATTGCCCAGTTCTGCCTGGCACACTGGAGGAGGGAATAGAAACCTGCAGGTACATCACTGCGGGATAAATCACTTGCGCAAGTATCTTTATCATCTTTTCAGCGGTGTCTGACATAGTGCTGCATCCCTGAGCTGGATGAGCCCCAAATTACTCCTTGTCTTTCTGTTCTAAATTTCAGGCTCTTTGAGAGGGAACTGCCGCAACCGAACAGCGATCTCTTCACACCACTCTGTTCCATTTGAGTGAAAATCCCGAGCTATTCCTGTCTCCTTTTCCCCTGCGCTTTAGGCTAGGAAAAATAGTTAAAAGCATCCCTAAAAAACTAAGACATGAAATATAATTTATAAGGTAAACAGTTCAGTGATCTGGATAGTGCGTCCTATCAGGTTTATATCCCAAAGTGATCCTTCATCACGTTGATTCTGTTTGCCAATGTTTTTTTTCATCAGAAGTTACCAAGGAAAAATACCTATCCGTATTTTTGAAATGTGTCCTTCAGTGACTGAACAACTTTATTTTCTAGATAAAAAGTAATACTAAACTTCAGAAAACTGTTCTGAGAAAGAGAGACAAGGAGAGAGAAGACAAATGGGCTCCAAGTACACTTACTTCAGTCTGAAGTCGTCGGCAGCCAGCCTGGCATTGTCAATCTCCAAAATGACTCTGGAATTGTCAATGGTAGCTGCAAGGATCTGGCAATTGAGAAGCACAGAAAAAGGTTCCTGTGAATAATGCTCAAATATTCACATCCTGAGCACAGAGTAGGTAGTTATTGAGGCTGTAAACCATCACAGAAGGTAGAAAAGAATGGACCTCTGTTGTGATGTCACCGGTTAAACGTGCCTTCTGGATTGCAATAGCCATTTCAAATTATTATATTGCGCTCTGGTCACACTGTAATTCTTAGAGCTTTTGCAGAGAAAAACCAAACACACTAAGCTCTTTTCCACATATGCCAAACAGGGAGCTGACATACCTTTGTGTAACGCAAATTAGAAACATAATTAGAAAATACATTTATACAGCACCTGATCTTATCTGTAGCCAGGAGAATCACTTTTCAGCCTTTGAGGCCTACCTGTCATGTTCTTTACTATTCAATTACAGATAAATATATCAATAATTCTAAACACGTTTTGCCATGTTTTGCTAACTTTTAGTGCAATCACTTTAATTTCAACAAACATCACATTTTCAGCATAACATATTTGGTTTTGAATTGAGAAAAAACTACTCTTTTCTGCTAGAATGCTCATAACCACAAGATATTTGGGGCTGGGGAATTCAGTATATATTTTGTAATTATTTTAGCTCATTTTAAAGAAGTGGAATATGCAGTTCCACAATTCTAATGCATTCTTATAACTCCTCCACATATGAATGTCATACCTTGTCTCGGAGATCTTCAATTATCTTGTAGTAATTACTGTAGTCCCGGGCGGGGCTGGTGGGGGCTTGCTTCTGATACCAGTCTCGGATTTTAACTTCTAAATCCGAATTTGCCTCTTCCAGTGCTCGTACCTTGTCCAGATACGAGGCCAGGCGGTCATTCAGGTTCTGCATAGTTATCTTTTCATTTCCTGAGAGAAGGCCATCACCGCCACCAAAGCCACCACAAACTTCAAAACCTCCGCCAAAGCCAGACCCTCCACCAAAGCCAGACCCTCCACCAAAGCCAGCTCCTCCACCAAAGCCAGCTCCTCCACCAAAGCCACAGGCACCACCACCAATGCTGCCGTAGCCTCCTCCATAACCACTACCCAAACCGGAACACACGCCACCACCATATCCACCTCCTACAGAGGAGACATATCTAGCTGAAGAGATGGAAACACCCCTGCCGCCAGATCCTCCATGTATGCTTGGAGCTCGGCAGGTTCCTCCCGTTCGGACTGAGGAGAGGCGAGAGCTACCGCTTCCACCAGCCCCGAAGCCACCACCGTAGGTAGAAGAAGAGCTCCGCATGAAGGAAGTAGCCATAGCTGCAGCACAGGAAGGTGCTAGGGTCAGTTTTTCAGCTTGGTGCAGAAGAGGAAAGTGTGTGCCTTCACTGCCTGGGTGCTTCTTTTATATCCTCCAGACAGGGTGTTAGGAGACAAACCCATCCTGCAGCCCTCCCTCCAAAAATTCTCCTCCCTAGAGGTGAGGCCAATTATGATGACATTCCTGACAAAGAGAGCTGGCTGTGCATCTCAGGGGCTAGGGCTTGGGTTTTCTTTTTTAATTAAACAAAAGGTATGATTCAGATGAGTGTTTTTTTCTTCAGGCTATAGTTCTGAAACTTGGAGTTTACTTCTCTGACATTTAAGAATGGAAAAACAAAGTGAGTTCAACCACACCCAGTCACCCATTTGCAGCAATTGCCACAGTTATTTTAACATCAACTTTTTAGATAAATGAGGTTTAAGTAAAATTCTCCTTTCATTGAAAAGTGCAATCATGCACTCAGCTAACCATTATTTCTTCTTTTCTATCCGTATTTCTTCCCATTAAAAAACGTATAGTTGAAATTGATATGTTCTTATTCCCATTCTTTGCTTGGAACTAGCATGTAGATTTTGGAGTCTAAATTTTTAGTAGAAAAACCATATCATGGTAGCATTGCATGAGGAGCAATTAGCATCCATCAATGTACGAGGAAGAGTGGGCATAGTTAATTTGCTAAGGCTTGTGAAATAGTCAAGAAAGGTAATACAAGATTGAAATAATTCAATTAAAAGAAGAAATGGGAGGACTAAGTGCCTGTTACTTTTGGAAAATGTAAACAAATTGGGTTTAGGATGAAACTGTTCAGATAGCAATTAATGTGCTGAATGCCAATATGCACTATGAAATCAAGAACTTCTTGAAAATAAGATTTGAGAAGCACTTAGAAGAGTCATCTTAATCCTTCATTTAAAGTGGGAGTCTGAAACACGGGTATTTTTCAAATCTAGTAATTTGCTAGTGAGTTTCAAAAGTAATACAGCTCTGGTCAATACTGCATGATTATGGGAAACCAGATTCGGGAGGTTTTTCAGGAGGTATTAGCTGTTTGTTTGCCCTGCTGGGCTGTGCTGGGGGGACACTGGTGTGTGGAGAGGTGGCAGCAGGGGGGAGCTGGAAGAAAGAGCCCCCTCCTCTCTGCCTGGGGCACGGGGGGGACTCCAGGGTGCAGCTGGAGAAGTGGGGTGGTCCAGGACAACGCGCTGCGCGGGGGCGCTCGGGGGCACCCGGGGCCCGGGAGAGCAGGGAGGAAGTGGAGACGGGTCTCGAGTTCAGAGCCACGGAGATTATTTGAAAATAAACCTTTGAAATAAAGAAGAAAAATGGTATGTTTGCTAACAACATTGTGAGGAGAGCGTTGGTTTTAGCAAAGTTTTGGACAGTAGCTATCAACAGGAAATGGCCGCAGAATTCAGGACGCGCGATTTCAGATAAACTGAGGCTCATACCAGTTGTTGGAATAAGCTGCGGATTTTTCTGAAATTTACAGTTGAGACTTTAATGCAGCCTCAGGGAACTGTACAGCCTTTTTACAAGGAAGGATGTGTACTTGGGAGGAAAGAAACATCAAACAACCAGCTGTGATGCCCAGTTTAACAGCCTGGTTCTGTGAACTCTGCTCATCCTCGGGCTGATGAGAAAAGACGGGCTGTTTTGCAGTTGTGGAAACATGTTTCAAACTGAACCTGGAGCTTTGCCACAGCACTTCAGTTCTGCTCTTGGGCAGATTAATGGTCCTGCGTAGCTGCCAGATCTGTGTGTCTCCAAGAGTTAGTATCGCAGGAAACAAGTTTAGACAAACTCTCCTGAAGATAAAAAGGTTTCCTTAAGACCCCTGTAATGTAAATATCCCGAGGTGTGCCTGCTGCTAGGGTCTGCTTAACTCTCGAGCGAGCCCACAATACTCAAGATCAAATTAAAGAAAGTAAAATTAGCAAAATCACTTCTAGAAAACACCATAAACTTTTACAGGAAACTTTGGGGATTTTTCCTTCAGTCTCCCTTCACTCAGTCCTTCTAACTGCTTTGGAAGCTTGTGGGCGAAACACTCTGCTGCTTTTTCAAGTGCCCTGTGTGTTACTCTGGACTGGTATCAGGTCAACACTTACAGAAACCAGGTAGTGCATATAAAGCTGTTGCTTTCCTGTAGAATACTTACAGGGAAGAAGAAAAATAAATCAAGCAGCCAATACAGATTATATACTACAACGTAATTCAGAAAACTATAGTGGTGGGGATTCTGAGGCTCTTTCAATGTTCTGTTTTCAATTTTCTTTTTCAATTTCAATTTTCCATCAAACTCAGATCCTTCGGGTGTGTCCCCCACCATCCAAAGCCTGTAAATGCCGAGTGCAGCATTGGTGGACCTGAGGCTTGGCCCTCCCTGCCTTTATCATCTTCACTATTTGTTCTTTCATATTAAACAACTCCTTCTAAATAGTTCCTAATACTTCACTAGAGGTTGTCAGCAGTGCTTCCAAACCAAAGGTGAATCCAAGGAAAGGTGCCTCGGTGAAGCCCTGTGAGGTTTGGAGGTAGCTGGTTCTGGACCACTGGTTTGCAGCTGGCTGCAGCTGCTGAGCTTCACAGGGATTTTCCTGAGGAGAAGAAAACTTCACTTTTGAGAGGTTTCTCCTGAACATCGGCTCTTCTGGCGAGAGAGAGCTGAGAAACGCGTGTGCACCTCTGCACGGAGAGCGGGTGCTGGCAACCGCTTGTGGGTGTTCGTTTAGACAGATATTGTTGTTTTATTGCTGTCTCCAGGTTGCAGCCGTCTGTCTCAAAACCTAAATACATTATATTGTTCTGTACTAGACTGTGGAAGGCAAAGCTTGCTTTGGTGAAAAACTATATATATTTTGGTATCTACATTAGTAACAGTTTATAAATCAAAAGTGTTTTGATGCATCTAGTTTCATCAGCTCTGAATTTGAACAGGTATGTAAAAATTACCTGTCTTTAGCTCAGTTCTAGAACTAGGTATAATTCTACATACAGCCATATGCTTCTTTTCAAGTATTATTTCTGCATTTTACCTGTGTTCTCGCTATCATTTAAAAAGAAAAATCAGTGAGATTTCTCTAAATTCATGAGGTTTATAATGCTGCCAGATTCGTAACCTCTTAGGACTTTAAAGGAACATCTCAAATCGGTGCTGTGTCTGTACGGGTGGAGATCTGTCTTGTTCTGTGCACTCTCCATTTAGCTCTTTTCTGCAGCTCCAATGTGAACTTCAATCGACAAAATTTTCTCCTCGTAGTCTGTACGAGGAAACTGAAGCCTATCCCCTGCTGAAGTAAAAAAAAAAAAAGCAAAGCTATTTCTGTTCTCGCTGTCTTCACTCCGAGGTTTCTTATCCAATGTCGTGACACACGGCTTCATGCTTTGTGCAGGACTCAGCATTGCACCTGCGGTGCGTAAGCTCCTGGGTTTGTCATGCTTCCCCAGAGCTTTCCTGGAAGACATTCCCTGACATGTCTACACTGTGCAAACTCTTTTATTACTTCTGCTATGGGATTAATGGAGTTGACACACTTTAGCCTCTCCTTTCAGGAGGACAGAGAGTTCCATTCAAGAAGCAGCTTGTTTTTCACCTCAGTCCTTGCTGATAAAGCCATCACTCAGACATTGCGTACCTTGAGAAAACACTTTTTTCTCTGAAACAAACTCTAAAATTATAGTCTCTGAGTGATTTTATATTTAACATTTCACCATAAAACCTTCACTGCCCTACACATATGGGACAAAAATCAATAAATTTATAAACTAAGATTCAAATTAGACTATAAAAACATGAATTCTAGCCTTTTGAAGTCTCTGAAGCCCCTATTTTCTTTAGCAGGGTTTATGAATTCATTCCATTCATGTCACTTTTAACCTCTTAAAGCCTTTTAAACTGTTATTCTTTTAAACAATGTTTTTTCTAAACGTGCATTTAATTCAGTCTTTGAAAATAAAACTTTTTGGTCAAAATACACATTTGTAAATATATATAACTTATACCTTATAGTTTACATGACTGGAGCATGAGAATTTCTTGCCAGACCTTCACATTTGCAGCTATAGAGCACAAGAAATCTGCACCCGTAATCTCATACTCCGACTGGTTTTGTCACAAGAACTTGCTTTCAGGGAACGGGATTTGTTAAAATTAAAAAATAGACCTGGAGTTGTTTGTTCTTTCATCTGGGAGGGATGTCCAAGTCTAACTGTTGTAGGGAATCAATTTGATATAAAACATTTATTAGAAAGTGTGTCAGCTCTCAGGAACAGCCCCTACTGAAGCATTTAATGCACAAGAGATTTCTTCTCCTTGCTCTCCCAAAAGCGGACACCGTGTCACCAGGGGAGCTTCTGAAGAGCCACTTCCATCTTGTGGGCGCCAGGACTTGCCGTGCCACCGCTCCCTCTGATTCTGCTCTTGTGTCCACCAGAGCACCTTAATCCCCCTGTTCTTCCCACCCAGTCCTCTTCTCTATGTGTCTTTGCTGATTCTTACTTTTCATGACTGTTTTTCTTTCCTGTCATGGTTTTTCCCTGTCATAGTGCAGCCACTGCCCAGTGCTGCCACGTTCGCTCTCCCGAGCTGGGATTGGGTCTGTCAGTCCTTGACAGCTGATGCTGACGGCTCACCTGAGTCACTGCTCAACCTAAACCAAGCACCAGTGCCTCTTGGGTGGGAGAGGATTGCCCAACCGTGATTGAGGAGGTCCATCGCTTTGGGGTGCTGCCTGCTGTGCAAACACTCCATTAATCTCTTATGAACATCTAATTATTCCCTCCTAAGTCCAAGGAGAGGAGCGCTGAAGGGTTTGGTGGCGTCTCCCTGAAGCGCAGGCTGCAGGACGACCCACTCTGCAGCAGCGCAGGACTGCGGCGCTTTTGGCCGGGGCACAGTCACTTCAGCTTCACCCGCAGCTGACTGTGCCTTTTGTAATCCAGGGAGGTGGGAATGGGATACTTGGGCTATGGCCATGAGTTTCTTTTAGCACAAACCCTCCAAAGTTTCCTTGGCTGTGAGCTTGCACAGGCACGGTTGGAAACGAAATTACTGACTTCTGGGGGCCTGAACTAAAAGTGATTGCATTCAGAATGTCAGCTAGGATAATAGCCTGTCAGGGGCATGAGAATGAAGGGGATTAAAATTGCTGCTAAAGGTTTGTTACCTCTCTATGAACTGGGAAAGCGAATGAAGAAATCTCACAAGTGTTTCTCACTACTCGTTTTTTCTGGAGGAGCCACCTTCAAGCCATTTCCACAGCTTTATATTGTACCCTAGCAAAATTCCTCCCAGCTCTTGCTTTTTACCAGAATCGCGCAACTTCTCACTGCTACTGCTCGTCAGAGTGCACAGGCGTTAGAAACGTCAGTTAGTTGGAAACATGTCACTCCCGTGTTCCCCACTGAGGGGCTGAGGATGATGCTGTCTCCGTACTGAGAGCTCCTGGCAGCAAGAGGAGCTCCAAGAGAGCGAGATGGAGCTCACGCCCCCACCCACCCCCAGGCACCATCAGCACTACCCTCTCGGGGAGGCTGGCGAGCTACTGCCTGCCTGATTAAAGCCAGACTTCAGTTACAATATCCCCATAAACAAAAAGAAGTTAAGATTGCAAGAAGAAAATAATCTTTATTAGAGTAAATACAGCAATTCAGTACATGAAAGAACTAGAAGTAATTGAAAAGCTAACCCAATCTGCAAACTAATCACCACTAAATGGATGCATCTACCTAAACTTTGTGTGGTCAAGAATTTTCTGTGCTTTAAGAAAGTAATTTCCAGCAGTTTAGAGTGATTCCTCGCTGTTTCAGTTCCTCTGTGTTGTCTCCGTTTTCTCATTTTGAAGATGACGTTTGGAGGACTTTCATTTTCCATTTGCCAGCTTGTCTCTTTTGTCTACAGTAATACGGAGAGAAAGAAGAGCAATTACTTAAGCATAACCCGCCTGAGACCACTCTGCAATGGGGCTGAGCTTAGTGTATCTCTCCCCTCTCATTCCCTCCTCTCAGAAGTCACTTCTTCATAGCATTGATCTGAATCACGCCCCACTTTGACAATACAGCTGACCTTTAAAAGCTCAAGGCAAGTTTTACATGCGTGTTCACACAGTTCCCCTGAGCTGGCCAAGCTTAAATGTCTTGTGTCCTTTCATCTGGGGCAATGAGTAAGCGTGTTGTGTTTTACTTAGCCTTTACTGTAGCACAGTCTGAGATTTTTTTCTGATGTCTAATATCTTTTAATGACTGAAATTTGTTAAATTCTAGCCAGAGTCATCATTTCTTACTTATTAGCAGCACAAATCAGTGCAGCAGATCAGTCTTTAGGATGGACGCAACTACCATAATGTGTGTCTATTGCCTTTTAGAAAATAAAACTTCTTTGATTCCTAAAGGTTTCCCAAATGAGGAAGAATTCTTACCGTCAGTTCCAGAAAGGGAGCCAAACATCCTGTAGAACAAAGAGACAAGAGTTGAAAGGAGAGGTAACACACCAAAGCTGTGTGAGATGCAGATGTATGAAAACAAATTGCATTTTGTATATAGTCAGGGAAGAGATGGTCATCTCCTTGCTCTCCCTCTCAGCTCAGAAGAGGGCATTGTTGTAGGCAATATATTTGCAAACAACTGCAGCGGGAAAGGACAATTATGGAAAAAGAAGGAACAGAGGAAATCAAAACTTTTCAACTCCTACCTCACTTGTTTTCCCAGGCTATGAGATATGTTCCTCCTTGAGGCTATGTGTGAAATGACAGGTAGCTGTGCTCCCATCCGGGAGGTCCACTTAATGGCTGTCTGAAAATAACTACCTCCACTATGGTCCAGAAAAATTAATTTGTTAAAAATCTTAGAACCCCTGGAGTGCTTGAAGTCGTGTTTACTGTGGTGCTGCGGCGAATGAGCCCCGTGGCACGGTCGCCCTTTACGAGGCCAAACAGAAAGGGTGTCTGCCGGGAGCAGAGCTACTTACTGGGACTCCTGGCCTTCCAGGAGCTGTCGGTAAGTCGTGATCTCTTGCTCCAGTCGAGTCTTGATATCCATGAGGATCTTGTATTCGCTGTTCTGGCGCTCCATATCAGCTCGGAGCTCGGCCAGCTGCGCCTCCATGCTGCCAATGAGGCCCTGGATCTGGGCCAGCTGGGCACCATAACGCCCTTCCGTGTCTGCCAGGGTGCCTTCCAGCGCAGCTTTCTGAGAGCGGGGAGATCGGAGGGGAAACCACAAAAAGGTTGCTGCCAGATGCAGAGCTCCTCGTAGGGAGGCTCTAGGTGCCCTTTCAGTGCAGATTTCAACGTACCATGCTGAGCTGGGACTGCAGTTCTATCTCCAGCCCTTGCAGAGTGCGTCGCAGGTCAGTGACTTCCGACTTGCTGCTCTGCAGTTGCTCGGTATTGATGGCTACTTCGTGGTTCAGCTCTTCAGTCTGAAACAGGGAAACCATTACAAGAGAAACACAGGACCTCTGAGGAGAGGTCATAGGGCTTTCACAGCAGTTTTCCGTGTGGTTTAATAATTATTTTGTTTCTTTCAGGGATTTTTTTTGGTTAGTATTTGTGTAGTATGGAGTTTTTTCTACCTTGCTGTGGAACCAGGCCTCAGCATCCTTCCTGTTCTTCTCAGCCATGTGTTCATACTGGTCTCTCATATCAGCCAGGATCTTGGTCAGGTCAATGCCCGGAGCAGAGTCCAGTTCAACACTGACTTGGCCAGCGACCTGCCCTCCCAGGGCACTCATTTCCTGTGTGAACAGGGCAGAGGGAGACAAAAGAGGGTGCAATCATAAACCGAAAACATTATGAACCGTCTATTCCTTCTTCCGGGGCTCAGGTCTGACTGACTCCCCTAAAATACTCGCAGGGGGTGTCTTTAGTTTCCCAGTCTACACAGAAACCTTCTCGTCACTGTTGGAGAGCTCAGGGCAATCCTGACGGACTCCACATTGCCACGTGCTGTTTTTCTAATGTCACTTTTGAACATGTTTCTTGGGGTTTTCTTACCTCCTCGTGGTTCTTCTTGAGGTAGGCCAGCTCCTCCTTCAAGTTTTCAATCTGCAGCTCCAGGTCCGTCCTGGCCAGGGTCAGCTCGTCCAGGACCCTGCGCAGGCCGTTGATGTCGGCCTCCACGCTCATGCGAAGAGCCTGCTCCGTCTCAAACCTTAAAGAAGCAAACCAAAACTATGCAGCTTAGCTGATTAAGCCGGCCCGATATGAAACATGTTATTTGCTGTAAATGTATCTGGGGTTTTTAGGATTTATGATGTAGCAAATGTCCAGCATTAAACTTTTCTCCACGTATTTTACATGATATAATGTTTTCAGTGGTGCAGAGGTGCTGTCAGCAAATACATAAAGGGCTGAACTGCCTGTGAGGATCAAACTCGTGTTCCTACAGAGATTTTATAGGCATTCCTTTCTTTTTTCACAGCCACTGCCCTTTGGCTCAACAAGGCTTTTTGTCTGTTCAAGAGACCTTTTTCCTTTCAGAAATTACCCACTTGGTTTTGAAGTCGTCAGCAGCCAGCCTGGCGTTGTCAATCTGCAGGACAACCTTCGAGTTGTCGGTAGTGGCATCGAGGATCTACGGACAATGAGAGTTCGTTGCTGAGGCTGAAACAACTGTGTTATCTCCTTTCCCGATCTGAAGATTACAAGAGTTAAGACTCTATTTCATCTGTAGCTACACCAAATAAAAGTGTATTTTATCTGGTCTCAATAGGACAGTATCGATGATCTATCGCAAATCTGTCGCGCAGGTTTATCACCGTGCGTTTGCCATGATTGTCGGTCATGGACAATCCTCTCATCTGGCGTATGGAGTGGCTTTTAGCTGGGGGAGCGCAGGGAGACAGGTCTGTCACAGGCTGTCCTGGGGGGAGCAGACTTGGTGCCAGGGCGCAGGTGATGGTTTAGGGCTGAGGCGAGAAACCTGCTTCCCGGAGAGAGGCAAAGGAAGCCAAGTCTGCAGAGCCCTCTTGGCAGAATTTGGCCTCGTTACACATTCTCTTGACAGTGGGAAGTGCTTGCAAGGGCTGTATGATTTTAAAATAAGCGACCTGTTTGTGTTTTGCAAACAACGTGTGTCCATATTGCATTTGTGTTGTCCTTGAACGCTTTTTTACTTCCTAGAATATCCAGGATAAGGTTTATTGATTCTTTCATGTATCATAAAAGCCCCTAAAGGAAATTTTGTTTATTTAAAAGTAATCCCTGTTAATTTTTACCTAGAAAGCATGTCTCTTGCCTGCCACTTTCAAAACTCAAAAGATCATCCACAGAAACAGCTGGAACAACATTTTTTCTCCCCTAACTAAGGGGAGTAAAAGACAGGAAGGAAAAGAATATTAAAAGGAGACAATCTAATTGCCTTCACTGGAGCTCAGTTTTTGAAATCAATAGAGAATGAGAACGGGTTGAAGCAAGGAGAAAGCAAACTGCATGGGAGCGGTCATGAACTCCAAGCTGAACTGTGAAAATGGAACCTCAAGTTTTCTTTCATTTATTTACATAGCTTAATCAGCTACTACCTGTGTTCTCCAGGGTGTGTATCATCTCAGAGCAATCTGTTATCAGGTACCCATGGGCTATTGGGGCAAATCCTGCATTTATATATGGGATTGATTACTTCATGTCTGCTAATTCCTTTTTCCATCAGCCAAATGTTTCAGCGCTCTTATTTCAATTCCAAGCTTAAGTAAGTGAAACGTGAAAGAAAAATAAATGAAATCTTGAGCTGCTATCTTCACATTTACAAAATCGTACTTAATCAATTTTTATTTTTACCATCACAGGGGTGTGTATGTGCCTCCGAAGTTTTTCAAGCTATATGGCAGGTGACAGATTACAGACATCGGCAAGTTGCTGTCCTTGTTTGGCTCTCCTTTTATTTATCAGTATATATATGGTCATATATATCTATTAACTGGTCATATATATGTATATGACCAACATGTGTGTATATATGTAACATGTAGGTGTGTGTATAGTGTGTGTGTGTATATATATATGCTTTGTTAAAAGCAAACATTATCAGAGAATTAAGTACTAAGGCATCTCAGACTGTTTTGTGCAGTCTCTTAGCTAACATTTAAAAAAGCAGGCAATTCCATACTGATCATTTTCTTTGTCCGTCCCACCTGGTCTTTACCTGTTCGTTTCATCTTCCTCTCCTGTCCATAAACTGCAATGCCTGCTGGGTGCTTTCCTGGTGAAGTTTCTCTCTTTGGGTTTTTATGCTTCCTTCTTAGGTGCAAATCTAAGATGATTTTTAATAAATATGAACACCTACCTTGTCTCGAAGGTCTTCAATAGTCTTGTAATAAGGACTGTAGTCCCGGGCTGGGCCTGGTCCTTGTTTTTGGTACCAGTCTCGGATTTTAGTTTCGAGATCGGAGTTTGCCTCTTCCAGCGCACGCACTTTCTCCAGGTAGGACGCAAGGCGTTCGTTCAGGCTTTGCATCGTGGCCTTCTCGTTTCCTGAGAGGAGGCCATCGCCGCCGGCCAGACACCCACTGTAACCACCACTAAAGCTGCTGCTAAAGCTGCCGCCATATCCCCCACCCAGGCCGCTCCCTAGGCCAGAGGAGACAAACCTGGCAGAAGAGACTGACACACCCCTGCCACCAGATCCCCCGTGGATGCTGGGAGCCCGAAAGTAACCTCCAGCGAAGCGGGCGGAGGAGCCAGCGGGTCCCCCTGCCACAGACGAGGTAGTTTGCCTGAAGCTGTAACTGGCCATAGTAAGAAATAGCAAGGGCCCGAGCCAAGCTGCAGCTCGCAGGGTTTGAGGTCTGGAGGCAGGAGTGTGTGCTCCTTCCCTCAGCCCACCTCTTTTATGCCCGTGACAATGGGAGTTGTCTCCAGAATGTGTTATCTGAGACCCGTGGAATTTATCAGCCTTAAGCCTTCTGCCAACACGGCAATTCCTCTTATTGGTCAGTTGCTGGGAAGTGGGCTGTGTTTCTCTCCCAAATACCTTCCCGCAGGGAGCGGATCCCCTCCCCTGGCCATCGCCTCTTGCAGCCACAGGTGGGACTGGGAGGGGGCGTCACCCCACTGAGGGCAGCTCTCATAAATCTACTTACGGTTCACCTACATGGTAACAAGGGCTGGGAGCGCACGGCCCTGCTGCAGCCAGCGCCCCGTCCACAGCGAAGTCACACACGGGCTTTCTTCGTGTAATCTCAGGAAAGAATTTTAATGCGGAATGATTAAGTTAGTAATTGGTAAACTGATAACAGGGCTTGAAAGGAGCCCAAGTGGTGAACAATATGTGTGGACCTTGACAAAACAAGTTCACACCCCTCTGTTCTCCTTATTTCCCATGAGAAAAATTCTTCTTTCGGAAGTATCATTTTCACTGTTTCTTTCTTTGCTTTCAGTTCCTTTTGGGCTGACAGTAGAAGAGAGGGTCTGACAGACAACATGCCTTGTGTGAGAGAGTCTGGTTTTCTAAAGAAAAAAGAATCCTTTTCAAGGAACTGTAGCTGTATTTGTAGCAGAGATAAGCACTGAACTTCCCCCAGCACCCGGGGAGCGAGCAACAACAGAAACAAGTGCCTGGTTTAGTGCCATTTAGTTCTTTCTTTGCTACTGAAAGAGGGAAGTAACGTAAGAAATAAAATCCCTTAGTCTTCTGCGGTTTGAGATTCATGAAAAAGTTGTTTCTAAAATGCTTTAAGTCCTCTGCTATCCAAGATTCACGTTCAAAAGCAGTGTTGCTTTTGTAACTGCAAGCTCCTCCATGAGCACCCCTAACATACGAGTGGGCACTCGCGTCTTTTTCCCATTCCCTTTCTTTCACTTGCCCCCCCTCACTCCCTCCAACCCTCTGGGACTCCCCGGGGGAAGTGTTTCAAAGAAAGGGAGGGAGTGGAGCCCCCAGGTCTGGGCAGAAATTCTGCCACCTACAAGTGCTTCCCCTGAAGAGAACCTTTGGAGCACAAGATGTATGCTGTGATGTTTCAGTGAAATTCATTTAATAGCGAAATAAAGAATTAAAGATAAGCCAAGTGAAAGGCATGCTCTGTGGGACAGCCTGTCCGGTCTTTCCATACCCGTAAAAATGCAGCAGGTATTTCAGACCCCACAGTAGTGCTGTACTCACTTTGTGCAGAAAGAAATGTCAAACTGCAGGGCAAATCCCGGGAGGGTGCAAGAGCAAACCCGCGAGCTGGGAGCTGGCCAAGGCACCTGCAGTAGCAGCCCCGCTGCTCCGCGGCTGAGGCTGCACCAGGAGCTGAGTTCTGCCATGGGCCAGGTATGTGACGTACCCAGTATAGGTACTGGGCTGGTACTGGGCTGCTGTAGCCTGGGGGCATCACAGCAGAGCTCCCCTCTTTCTGGAGAGGCTGCTGCGCGCAGCTCTCCGACTTGCACCGTAAAACTGCGCAGCCTTCCTTAAGAGATGCGGAGGACACTTCTGCGTGCCAAAGGCAGGCTGGTCATTCCCGCATCGATCTGAATGTCCTGTTCAGCCCTGGGTGGGAAAAACCTGCCCAGCAGGTTACTGTTCCAAGTCCTGCGCGTAGGTGAAATAGTAGTACCAGAAGGTTACAGTCTGCCTGCAGACAAACAGGAAGCGACAGAAGAACAGTTATTTTGTTGTTAAAGTCCATAGTTAGAACATAAAGAATAAGTCAACGTGCTTTTCTTCACTGAACACACATGTGAGAAGCTGAAAGGAGAACAAATACCATCGTATTCTGATTTGTGTCTTGCTGCAAGGAGGGAAGAACATCCTTCCCTCTAGGCACTCCCTCATCATTCCCACGACTTCCATGTCAGGTCCTCAAAGCAGTGTATTTTGCAGTTTTGCAAAATAAAACGCACATTTATGATGCTGCATAATACTTTACGATCCAGTTCATGGAAGTTGGGGTCTGGGAGACCTCTACATTCCTTCTGAGAACCCGTGAGTAAAAGCAGCAATCATCATATATTGTGCTGTAAGAATATTGATAATGTACTGCAAGCAGGTTAGGTTTGCTTCAACATATGGGGAAAAATTTCCCAGAGAACGAACTGCAATTCTTCCTGGCCGTTTGGAATTACAGCTAAAAGTGTCAGGAGGGGAAAAGCTTGGGAGGCACTGTCAAATGAGGTAACTATGCCACCAAATATATCATAAGCTTCCAGTAGCAATTGGTCCCTCATGCAGCATTTTTATTAAAACTGCGTTCTAAGGTGTCGTGCTTTGGGCTGGATTGGCCATCAGGAATGGTCAAGAATGGGAATTTCCTTTATCTGCACCTTATCTGAGGGTGAGGGAGACACAAGTGACGTGAAGTCACCCTGGTGGATACACTCCACGCCCAAGCTCCTGGCTGAGACCTCTTCCTGCTTCACCTTCATCTGCTCTGCTCCATGAGTCGCTACTGCTTTATAAAATTGTCCATCTTGTTTCAGGGTATTAATTGTCCTGCAAGCCATTTTTTATTGCCCTTGAGCAATGCTGGCATATACTTCACTTTTTTCACATTGCGCTGAATTTGCTCCTGCAATTACAATTAAGTGAACTCTGAACATTTTAACCTATGTTATTCATGTCTGCAATTCCACAGATGCTTCTATGGACGAGTGAGGAAAGTCAGGTTATTATTCCGAATTTAGCTTTTAAATCTGTGTTTGTCCCTTCTGAGAATTCTTCCTGTCTACCTCTGCTTCCACCGGTGAAAATGTGCTTCTTGACCCTTTTGTGTGCACGTTTTCAGTCTTCATTTCTTCTCTTGCTCATCAAAACTTTGGCCACTCCACCCGACTGATCATGACACGTGCCCCTTTAAAATCACATCCTGGTATGTTTTCCTTGCCTATTGAAGATCATAGGCATGAAACGTTTGAATCTCTTTAATTCAAACACAAAATTTTCTATTTTTTCTTTGAACTTCCTTGTGGGGGGAACCAATGATAACAAGAGCTGATCTGTAGCTCGTACTGAAATGACGGTGTTGAATGTCTGCCTAAGACACAATTCTCAGCTTTCTGGCTTTTATATCCCATCATTAATCTTATTTTTTTAATCCTTGCATTGCCACATATTCACTGAATGTGCCAACAGATTCAAAGACAAGAATGTTTACGTGCTGAAAAGGCAGGTCCTGGCACATGCACACACAGCTGTTAACACTTTAAAAAGAGGGTAGATAAGAGCAGAGAGCAAATTCTCAAAATTACTATATTTGCAAAGGAGAGAAGGAATGTGATTTGGTCAAGACAAATGCACGTGGGTGCCCCAATTTCTGCATTGAAAGAAATGAGAAATAAGGTCATGTAAGGGTTCGGTTTTAAAAGAAATGATGAGAGTAAGGTGCAGAACGACTCAGTTTTATCCAGGGTCTAGTTCTTTCATGGCAGAAAAGAAATGGTAATTCAATGATTTGAGCTGAACTTGAAAGATATGGATTCCTGTTCAGCTAAAGGCTCCTTTAGTGATATTGGGACATATAATTTAATTTCTTAAAGTTTGTCATTTATATAATATTTGAATAGATTAGTATGAGGAAAATACATGGCAGATCATGAAGAACTCAAACACTTAAATAACTGACAGCAATGTAAATACTTGGCAAATACTTGAAACCGAATGTGGTGTGTACTTTTGGAAATACCTCATTGTTGTCTCTATTTCCCTAGAAACATAAATAGCTTTAAACTCTTGACTTCTCTATCAGTCCAGAACTATAATGATAATGCACACCAGGGAGTAAAGTACCTGAGACGGGATAATAAAATAGGTTTTCTTATAGTGTGATTAAAAATTGTGTGGGAAGAAAGGATCAGTTCAAACACTAAGCCCTGATGAGTGAAAGACAAGTCACTGGATGTATTTTTACACTTCCTTTAACCTGTTATCTGGTTGGTAAATCTCAGCAAGGTATGATGGGGCTGGAAACTATTATTAAGCGCCAAACGTCTAATTGAGGAGAGGACGTGTTCCAAAAGTCAGGTTGCTGCAGGCAGCAGCGAAAAGCACTTGGCCACTGCCAAAGCCAAGTAGACTAAACCTGTCCCAGGCTTCAGAGGGACCCGGTAGGGGTTGAGCGCTTGCCATGGCAGCGGCAGGTCGGCACTGATTCACGCTGAGGGAGGAGGCCTGGAGCTGTTCCGAGGGCATTTTCCCATAGGCCACATGGAAAATTCCAACTTGACCCCCCCCCGCCCCAGACCTGGTAGAAACAGAGTAGATGGGTTTCACAGCATGGAGAGACATGAGCTATTTTATTCTGTTCACGTCTGTAAAATATTTGGAGACCATATTTATATTTGTAGTCTTTATGTTTACATGCGTATGGTTCTATATTTGTATTTATAGACTTATATATTATTATTTCTTTTGCTAGTTTTATAAGAATATATTCTGATCACAGTGACAAGCCATGGCTTCCAGTAAGGGTAGAGTTTTTACTGTGCAAGCATTAAACATGTGTTCGTCATCAAATTAGGAACCAAGGAGCTCTCTTTGTACCCGGCTGGTGGATCCTGTCAGCTGGATTTGGCCTTTCCTGAGCCAGCGGTTGGTTTCATACTGGTTTTTGCTTGAGATAAATTCTGCGTGTCTCTACATCTGTTGGGCGCAGTGAGAAAAGCAAACGGAATTCTCTGCAAGGGCCTGTAGCCACTGGTTTGAAGAGCTGCTGCCAGGGAGGCGTGTTTGAAACAGCTCATTCTCATGGCAACTATCAGCTCGCGGAAACACCTCCTGCAGCCCTGGCTTTCTCTGCCCAGAATGGCTGCATGCCTGTAGGAAAGGAAAAGGGTATTTCTAATTACTCTAACAGTTTGCTCCTTTTTCAAAATAGTCTTTTATATGCAAATTTCACAGTATTCGTGCATATCAGGTAAATTATCTTCCTGGACAGTCCTGGCTATTAACTGTCTTCAGCTTTAAATCTTTTTTTAATTAAACACTAAGGTTGGTGCCAACTGTTTAGATGTTTTGGACAGCTCACCACCACCGAGTCAAGCTGTCTGAAATACTTGCTGAGGGCCTTTTCATTCTTTTCTAATGGATCCGCCTTTAATAACTGACAAAAACTGTAAGATTCTGGTGTCATGATTTCTAACAGCGTTTGCAGCGGGAAGGAGGCATCAGCATTTGGTTTAAATCTTTGCGTGTGTGTAACCACTACAAACTTTTTGGTACTGCCGTAATTTTTGACAGTCTGACATCGGGTTGTGGGAAAGAACTGGACTAAGATTAGAGATGTTGTAAGAAAATGTTGGTTAATAAGACTGTACGTGCCTTTGATCCACAGCTGCGCTCCGGCTGCCAGGGCGGGTTGAGCGCGGGAGCGAAAGGTGTTCCCTGCAGCCAGCCTTTGCCGCGTCTCTGAGCGTGGGCTCTTAAATGGTGGGTTATTAGGAGTAATTGCAGTGTGCAAAAACTTCTCTTTAGGCAGCACTAAGTAAGTCACAAAGCTCCGGTGCCCCTGAAATTGCTTGTTCACTGTATGAACCGTGAGAGAACATTTGCCCTTAGAGGCTGGTGCAGTGTGAAAATACTTGAAGGGATGCAGAAGTTTCTTGGGATTACCACTCTGAAATGTTTTGTATTACATGAAACTGAACAGAAAGATGTTACTTGGAATACAGAAGTTTGTTGGGATTACCACTCTGAAATGTTATGTGTTACACGAAACTGAACAGAAATATGTTACTTGGAATACAGAAAGAAAGGATTTTCCTACAGGAGTTTTTGTACTTGCTGAACTTGACTGCTGTTCCTTTTCATGGCTGTGGTTAGCTGGTAAATGTGAGAAATACCACAAAAGTAGCTTGCTTGCGTCTGGTATTTTATCAGCGGCCCAGTGAATCACAGGTTTTTGTTTTGTGGGTGCTGGCAGCGGTGGGGCGGCGAGGGAAGCCCCCCTGGCAGGGGCTGTGGTGGGGCTGCGGGCAGCGGGTGCCATTTCCCCGCAGCCGAGAGAGCCGGAGCAGCAATGGGCTGTTGGGCCCCTCCGTGCCCCGCAGCTGCCTTTGCAGAGGAAAACGCCTGCTGCGGCCGGGATCCTGCGGGCATGGGGCAGCATGATCCGGCGAGAAGCCCCGCAGAGAATTCAGCCCACAAATTGCTGGTTCTCGTTTTGGATTCTTCTCTGTCCAGCCATTTCCCCCTCTCGGCTTCATCTGACCCCCTGAAAATGTTCCATTGTGCAGGTGGAGAGGATTAATGTCCAGAATGAAGAAACTCAAACACACCCAAAGATTATAATGCCCAGTACCTTTGGGAACAGTAACAGTACAGCGTGTCGGTACCTCCACAGTTCCCCCTACAGGCCTGTTTTCTAAACACGGCATCATTTAATGGAACCTCGGTCTTAATGAAATTTTTCTCCTCTTCCCTTAGTAAAGTGTGTCTGGAAAAAGCTCCCTGTCTGTCTGCAGCCACTCCTTGTCTGTTGCTACTAAATGAGTTGAAAAGAGACAAAACAACTTCAACCTCTTTAATTAACACATGCAAGAGCAATCCAGGAGGTTTTGACTGAATCTGAATTTGCTGATTTCGCATGGAATTACCTCAGAATCTTCAGGCGGAATTATGTGAAACAGATACTTCCTTTCTTTCTCTTCTCTGCCCTTCGTAATGAATTCTGACCTTTTTACTGTCTGTTGATTTGGTTTATTACCCCATCTGGTATCACAGTGTTATCCCTGTGGAAAAAATGCCTATTTTATTATTATTTAAGTTGTTCTTTCCTTAGCCTAACCATTTCTGAGGTCTGAGGCTTGAATTTAATTCTGAGACTATTGAACAGTTGCCTCAGACCCTACTGTGTATTTGCTGGATTTGCCACTAGAGGATGCCATGAACCGCCCGGCTGTATGGTTTGTCCCTTTCCCACTTCAGAGGGATGGTGGTGGGGAAGCAGGAAACTCCAGCATTTCCTAACAGACAGCCCAGAACACACTTGCCTCCTTTCTGGGATCAGAAACAGCCTTTCTATTTAAATTGTGGTCAAATAAGGCGTTCCATCGCAAAGTCCCTTATAGCCGACTAACGCTGAGGCTTAGACCTTTATTTTTTGAGGTGGTTGGCACTGGTTGATCTGAGAAGTAAAATGGAGCATAAGGCAGAACAGGAGTCTCTGTTGGTTTGCGCAGGAGCCTGGGAGTCCTGTTGTGACTCAAGGGAGAGGTATTTTTGCTTTGACTTTACAAAGCTCCTTTGTTTTCTAGGGAAAGAGTTTCTCTGACTCATCTCTCTCTTCCACTGTGCTGAGAATTCGGCTTTGGATTGTAACGTAGACAGTTTAATGCCTTTTTAAATAATGCATGGTTATCCCAAAAGATTGTATCTTACCTGGTCTGAATCTGTTTGCAAACCAAAGTGCAAGTGTGGCGTTATTTGAGACCAGAGAAAGCGGGGTGGTTTGTGTGCAGCCGGAGAACAGGGAGGGCTTGTGGGGCCACCCGTAGGTGTCCCCGGACGGGCGGCAGCTGCATCACTCCCCTGGGATGTGGTAGACCCTGTTCTGCTGCTTTCTCAGCCCACTGCAATCAAAGATTTGTAAGTTTTAGATAAGTGAGATACCTCAACAGTTTCTCTTCCTCGGCCAAGCCCAAATAATGTGTGTTACATGGAGCGGAGCAGTTTAGTGAGAAAGATTGAACCTTGCCTCCACCCTGCTATCCTCCACCGATCCGTCTGGAACACTGTGCAGCCACAGAGCTGGGAATACTGCCTTATGAAATAATAGAACGCACTTCCTTTATTTTGAACCATCAGGTAAAAGACCTGGGCCCAGATATGCCAACACGTCAGGAGGAGCAACCCTAACAATGGAACTTTGTGTTCTAAGAGAACATCTTTGTAAACTCCTCACTCATTTCCTGATCCGATCCTTTGCTTGGATGGAGAGAGATTAGATAGAGCCCTCGCCTGCACGTTGGGAGAGAGGGCAGCCTGAGCGTGATTGATTTCTCATTCAGTGACCCAAAGGAAAATGGGTTTGATTTGGCAAAATGTTCAGGAAATTATGGAGTTAACTAATCCTGATTTTTTCAGTTCAGCTGCTGAACTGGCAAATCAACTACTTGCACATCGCTTGCAATGTCCGCTATGAAAAAGGGTTTCACCCATCCTTTTTTCTTCCCTGTAGGTGTCACCCTTGAGTTTAATGTGAAAGTATCCGTTCATCTCCAATATTTAATCCAGACATCCTCCGATTAAGTTAGGATATACAATTTTCTTTGGGGCCATATTACATAATACACCCAACCTTAATTTCCCTGTGCAGGTATATCTCATTTGTTCCACCTAAATTTCAGTACAATATTCCTATACCAAATAAATTGTTGGACACACAGACTTCTTTGCATTGCAGAAGAATAAAGTTTTATTAGCGGCATTATCAGCAGAAAGTAGATCACAAATTGCACTGCAGGTAAGTGTATGTAGATACAGTGACTGCAGATGAAGAACAATATAAAAAGGAAGAAACAGATACTTTTAGGAGAGTCCTAGAAATTATTGTTGCGTTCTAGGCTGGGCTGCTCGGATGGCAGTAGGTAGATGAGGGAAGACCAACGTGTTGGTGTATCTTAACACACTCTTGACTGCCCTGTGGAATGAAAGAAGAAGCTGTTACTCTGACGGGGAAATCCAGAGTCTCTTGCAGGACTGACATTTCAGAGGTATCCGTGATCTAAATGTCCCTCTGCGTTAGCCAAAGGCTGGGAAAGGAGCTCAGCCTGTTTCTGTAACTGAAGCTGAGACACCTTGAAATGAAGGGATCTGATTGTGAATGGTTTAATTCCTGTTGCAACTGCGAATGTGGAAGCCATAACAAAAGGGACAGTATTAACAGGAAAAGAGGTGAAACACAAAATATGAAAGCCACGGGGACAGAATAAATTAGGATCCTCTTTGGAAGATGTTTCTTACCTGTCTTGTCTCCAGATTGACCATGAGAGTAGGAAGTAGAAGAATAAGAGTGGGAGGATATTCCCCCTCCTTGGAGAGCTCCTTGGGACGTCCTGTGCAAGGAAAGGAGTTTTAATGAAGGCAATGCTAAATACATAGACAGACTGCAGCATAATGTGCAGCGGGTGTAAGAGCCTGCCTTTTCCTCGACCTTGCAAATATTTCTTCATATTATTTTTTAGTTCATTCCCTTCAGCTATATTTCCCTAGAAAGTTGTAGAAGCAGAAATAACAAAAGGCTGTACAAGGATAATTCTTCTACTCTCCCTGTCCTGCTGGGCCTGCTCATCTGCTGGCGGAAGGCAGGATATTAGAGTTTGGTTCTGCATGGTGATTCGTCTCATGGAATTCGCTCTACACAAACAGGCTGAGAGGAACTGATTAAATGAAAATATATCAGTAACTATATGTTTTGTGTTTCCCTCTGTACTTGATGTACTTGTTCATCTTATAATATATATACATTTCAATGCAAATGCTGTGAAAAAATCTGTTGTACTTAGCTTTCAACTACAGTCTGACAAAACATTCTACTCAATCTTCTGAGAGTCCCAATAGAGAAAAGATTGTGATGGATTTTATCCCCTAATTTGCAAGCAGAATACATACACAATGTCTTGCTGTCCCTCCTGCAGCAGTGCCCGGTACTGAGCAATCTCCTGTTCCAGGCGGGTCTTGATGCCCAGGAGCATCTTGTACTCCTGGTTCTGACTCTCCATCTCGCAGCGGATACTGGCCAGCTCCTCCTCCACAGCGTTAATCTGCCCTTGGACTTGTTGCAGCAGGCAGCCGTAGCGAGATTCGGTCTCTCCCAAGGAGTTTTCCAGAGAGTTTTTCTGGAAGTGGAAGTGCCGGAGTTCAGGACCAGAGCTCTACCCCTCCCTGCCCATCGCGAGGAGGGACGGGCCCTGGGCCATCCTGCCCCACGTACCGTGCTGAGCTGCGCCTGCAGTTCGATCTCCAGGTTCTGCATTTCGCGTCTCAGTTCGGTGAGCTGGTGGCTGCTTGTCTGGATGTCCTGGCTGCTGGAAGTGACCTGACGATTGACTTCTTCAATCTGCGGGAGCCAAAGCCCAAACACACACGCTTTCAGAGTGAGAAAGTCCCCTCTGGGGCAGACTTGCTGACTTGAGACTAAGCTGGCCAGGGAGCCTCTCCCTTCCGTCCTGTGCTCATCGGGGACGGCCTGGTCATTGCTCTGTGGAGCTGCACGTTCCGCCCATCTTTGTGCACCAGACCTGCCCTGCTGCCCCTCTGCCACCGCGGTCTTTCCCCAGCAGCTCTGTGCTGCCCCTTCCCCAGCTGTGCAGGCGAGGTGCCGCTGAGCAGCCTCCCGCGCTGAGCCACAGGCGCTGCATGCCCAGGCCCAGGGGTCTGGTTGTGCCGCAGAAGGAGACTCCGCTCTGTGCCTTGCTGCGTACCTTGACCTCGTACCACTGCTCGACCTCTCTGCGGTTCTTCTCGATGATCTGCTCGTACTCGTTTCTCAGGTCGTTCAGCGTCTTTGTCAAGTCTATGCCAGGGGCAGCATTGACCTCCACGCTCACGTCCCCACAGGTTTGAGACTGCAGCTGTCTCATTTCCTGCAGAGTCCGAGGAGAGAAGCAAGGATCACAGGTCATTTCTGGTGTTGGGGACAGTGGGCAAAGCAGTATCATGGCTGAAGGGGGTGACAATCGCGTGACACGAGGCTGAATTGGCCTGATATGTGACTTTGGGAACCCTGAAGCCCCTGAAGGGCTCTGCCTTGGCCATGCTACTTATCATTGGATCGTACCTCCTCGTGGTTTCTCTTAAGGGCAATCAGCTCGTCCTTGAAAGACTCCAGCTCGGATTCCAGTGAAGACCGAGTGCGAGTGAGATCATCCAGGAGGTTTCTCAAGCCATTAATATCAGACTCCACAGTCTGGCGGATGACCAGCTCGTTCTCATACCTGTACCAAAGAAAAAAGAAGCATTACACATTCATTGTATTACAATGCGTAGGCTTGGTCATACCACTTGGGACAGTGCATCATCACCTGCATTCATGAATCTCGTAAAATTCATGATATGAAAGATGTGGGGTTCACAGAGAGGTACTCACTTCATTCGGAAGTCATCGGCAGTCATCTTGCTGTTATCGATGTCCAGAACCAGATTATTATTATCCACAGTGGCAGAAATGATCTGCAAAAGGGGAAGTTGGAGAGATGTCTTTGTCTGTTCAAGACATTCAGGGCAAGAAGAAAGATGACCCAAAGCTTTGGTAGGGCGTTGTTGCGGGTCTTGGAATTGTTTCCTGCAGTAATGCAGGGGCCACCAAAAGTTGTTGAACTGCCATGACACGAGAACTGGTGTGTGCCAGACTTTGGCTTCCCCAAACATTCTGATGGAGGAATATATTGATGGGGGAAAGAACAGAACTCATTTATGCTGGGAGATCATCAACACCCGTGGGTTTCTGCCCTCTAGGTGTACAGGGAAGCGTCCCTGATGCTGTAATTCATCTGGTTATGGAAACAGGTGATTGTAAGAGATGGCCGTGGGTCAGATCTCGCAGTCCGGGTGCTTTGGCTTAGCACTCCCTCCAGCTGAACTGGGTGGGAGCAGAGGGAAGGACTGGAAACCACACATGCCTGGTTACGGGCCACCTGCATGACGTGGGATTTCAGTGACGTGCACCGGCGTGTCTGGGCCTGGTGGAGCACTCCTTGTGCCGGGGCTGTGCCCCTTTGGCTGGAGGGGTGGTGTGGGGGGTTGCTTAGCCAGGAGCTGGGAGGCGCAGCCCCGCAGGCTTCTGCCCAGGGGACCACCAGCAAGGCCGTCCAGCAGCTCCCTCCCACCCCGCCAGAGCCGGACCCTGAGCCAGAGGGCAGGAGGACATCCCTACAAGTGGGAATGGCGTGCGGGAGATGGCGCCAGGTCAGTCGGGGCTAGCCTACCTGATTCTGGAGTTGTTCGATGGTCTGGTAGTAAGAGGTGTAGTCCTTTGAGACGCTGGGAGCTTGTTTCCTGTACCACTCCCGGATGTGGTGCTCGAGCTGGGCATTTTCTTCCTCCAGCCTTCGCACTTTGTCCAGGTACGTAGCCAGGCGGTCGTTGAGGTTCTGCATGGTGACCTTCTCGTTGCCGCTCAGAAGGGTGTCCGCGCCGGCACCAAAGCATCCTGCAAAACCACCACCAAAGCCTCCTCCCAAGCCACCGCCGAAGCCTCCTCCCATGGCTCCCCCAAAGCCACCAGCCAGGCTGCCGGCGCTCATGCCCCCTCCGAAGCCAGTGCCGCACGCTCCCCCGCCGTAGCTGCCACCGCCTGTCATGGAGGAGGCGTATCGCCTGCTGGAGACGGAGGAGCTCCTGCCGCTAGCGCCACCGCAGCCGCCTCCACCTCCACCGCTCCTGTAGGAGGTGGTGGACGTTCTCTTGATGCTGCAGCTCATGGTTGGAGTAATCAGGTATCTGGTCCCAAATGCAAAGCTCCTGCACAGCTCGGCTCCGGGAATCAGTCTGCAGCCTCCTGTCCCCGCTGGTGGCTACTTATACCCTGCTGGGTGGGTGTCACCTGCCAGACAGTCCAGCTTCCCATGGCGTTTGCCAGCCTTCATGCTCATGCCAAAAATGATGTGCTAAGGGGAATTTCTTTTGGGGCTTGGGACAGCCCTCCCCATAGGTATTGTGTTTGGATGCTGATTCACACAAAGCATGCACTATAATTTCAGGTGGGTGGCTTTGTGTTAGATTTTCTTTCAGATAGTCTGTTGCTGGCTAATTAGTGAGTGAGACTCATTTTAATAGTTCCTCTTTGTTGGTAGTAGTCATTTTTTGTCCTGAAAACAGGTGGTGAAAGCACCACCTAGTTACGCTGGTTTAATGTCAGAGTTGGAGAAATACGAACTCAAGCACCCTGTGCGTGAGTCTTGTCTCGTTTTGCCCTCAGAACTGCCAGTTACTGGCACTTTTAGAAATAGAATCTCTGAGAATTTAGGTCCTTCCCTACAAAGAAGGCTTGTGGTGGGTACTGTCTTTCAGAATGCATAGTGGTACATCTCGGTACAAAAGCCTGTGTAGAAGCAATGCTCTTCCCTTTTTCAGCAAACTCTGGTAGTTTCACTTCCAGGAAATAATCCTATTTCTTGCACAGAGTGGTGGATATGGAATAATGTAATTTTAAAGTTGTGATTTTTTAAATTTTGTGAAATTTTCCAGTGACTCAAACTGAAATAGATGTGTAGACTCTGTAAGGCGTGACTGAGTCTGTCTTGGGAGAGGAGAGCAAAAGGACTCAGCTTTTCACCTTAGCAATGGAGGCTGAGATGATTCTCACCTTGCTTTTACAAAGGAGGTACCAGGGCTATTTAAGATAAAAGACAATCCTGTTGTCCGCATAGGAAAGGACATTGCCTGGTTTTGAGTGTATTTGGGCTGGAAACTAAGGGCAGCTTTTTATCTATGGGAGGCGTAAGGGTCTGGAAGGTGCTTCCAGTGTGGGAGCTTTGGATGGAAAAGAGAAACAGTTTTGATATTGACCTTGATCAGCTGATGGCTTTGATCCTCCTATAGCAGAGACTCAGCTGGGATGACCCTTTAGACCCCACCACGTTCTGTCTTTTGTCTCTAACACTGCCGCGGTCTCTAACGCTGCTGCAGAAGCGCAGCATTTCTGTAAGAGAGCAGGATGTGATGAACCTTTCTTTGGAAGTGAAGTTTTGCCTTTAAATAACTTTTGGAAAACACAGATTTTAAGCCTGAAAGACAAGGGGCCTCTTTATGTGAGAATTAAAGTTTGATAGCGATTAATCTCTCGTTGGGAGCTAAAAACTACTCATTCATTTTGTTCTTGGTTTCTTCATTTACGATTGTACTTAGACACAGCTTGCGGTTGTGGCTGGAAACATTTTCTCTCTTAGCCACAGCAATTATGAGACCCATAAAAGTTCCTAATGTGTGTTATGGCTGACTGAAGAATCATTGAAAGCCATTTGCCCTCTTTCTTGGTACCCCTACAGACATTTTCATAGATACGCTGAAGATAATGTCATACTTTGATCTTCATAATTATGATTGTTCTTTTATTGGTAGCTCTCTAATTATCTGCACGTCAGAACCAGTTGCTTTGCATGTGTTAGTGAGACTGAGTCATTATTATTAAAAAATAAAAATTATTTTCTCACAGGGTGTGATTCCTTAGTCATATTTTCCTCATTAGATTGTTGAAATGCACCTTTATGCTTCCCTATGAGATGTTTATTGCTGATTGGCATTAATGCCAGAGGTGTTGATTTTATATCTGCTTCTCGGCATCGTTGCATCATAACACCTGAGCCAACAATTCCAAACATTTCCCAATGCTGTAATTTCATACCATCGAAAGACACTTTTTCTCTGTCTCTCTGTCCCCCTCCCCTTTTTTTTTTTTGAATAGCTGATCTACCTGTGCTCACTGTCACTGTATCCCAGAGATGCTGGAGACTTTCTGTTCTGTAACTCGGGGTAGTTCCCTGTCTCCCGTGCATTTTTGGTCCACCATCCTGTGGACACAGCTCTTTGGCCGAGATGGCTGTTGGGAGTAGATTTGGAGATGCCGACATCCTCCACGAGCCGAAAGAGCCGGGTCTCTTAAGGTGCCATTAGCATTCGTAACCCTCGCGATGACAGAAGAAGGTCAGACATTTTCTGTTGCAGAGGGCACAGAGGCTGCTCAGCCGCTTGAGGAGACTGTTAGAGCTTTGCAATCATATCTTCCCCTGCAAGACTTGTTGCTCATAATGCACCGTATGAACATCTGTAAATCAGAAAAGCTTGTTTGAAGTGGCAGCGCTATGAAGCCTTTCCAAGTGCTGTTTACTCACTGGTGAAATTGGATGCAGAACCACAAGCAGATACTCCGAATTGGCGAAAGAACCAAAAGCAGTCAGTGGTTTTCACAGCAGCTGTGATGCCATTACTGGGAATAGGTCTTTAGTCACACAGGAGGGAGAGGACAACCTCAGAAACAATTAGTGGGAATTAATTGTTCTACAGCAAATGAATCAACTGTGGTCTTGGTCAGAAGAGTGCTACTCCCATGAGTTTCGTCAGGAACTCCATCTGTGCATTCCTCATCCCGTCACCCCTCAGCACCTCTCACCTGCATTCCTTCAGTTTGGTCAGAGACGGACGATTTCCGTAGCCCCAGATTCTGTTCTTACTTTCTCTTATGTGACTCCCTGAGAGGGACCTTTATACCTTGCACGTGTGTGGACCTACAGAAAATCCTATTAAATGTGAATTATTATAATTCTGCCGTCTATCTAAATTGAGTTCAGTAGATCTTCCTACCACTGAAAAAGGAAAAGTTTAAAAGTAATTCCTGAGAAATTGAGCTCTGCCAGTGTAGTGCTCCTTTCCTCTTCTCTTTCTCTCTACCTGCTAGAATATGCTGTTATTATCAATGACGTTAACTAATTGAACTCTAAATTCCTCCCTGCCAAAGCCCTTTTTTCCTTTCCTGTAGATCTTTTCAGAACAACAAGCAATTGTATTGCTTTTTCTAAGAACCACGGATGAAGCGCAGTGAGTGCCAGGAGCAGACGGCGATATCGAGATACCTGATCGAACCGATCCCAAGGTTTCTGGAGCATCTGCCAGGCCGGGGTGGAGGCAGAGAGGCTTGCTGTGCTTCTGTCGTGCCTGTGGCGTGTTCCATGTGTTTTCCCCGGGACAGCCGTTGCCCCATACCTCGACGGAGTTTGGTGCCTCCTGAACCAGCGGTGACGTGCAGGAGGACTCCAGCAGTGCTCTAATCCTGCCCCAGTGACGGCCAGTTTTGCAGAGCGTCCGCTCCTTTCAGGCTCAAGATTTTGCATAGCTTTGGTTTTGCAGATTTAACTTTAAATTCTTCTAGCGCTGCCTATTTCACAAAGACCTTACACGCTTACAAATTAGTTCCAAAACGGGGAAAGACATGTCGCAACTCTGGTGGTCCCTTGAGTTCTCGGGATGTGGAAGGCTGTATTTTTGATCATTCTGATACTTCCCTGTGCTTCTGGAAGATTAGAAAGAAGCAAAATAACTTTTCAGCACTTATTTATGTACAGTAACTGTAGCTGGAGTTTCCATAATCCTGCCTCAAAAAAGGTGTCTTCTTAAGCTGCTTGGCTCTGTTAAGTACAGCTGAGACGCGGATGAATTCTGGCAGCCTTTGGAGATGAAAGTCATGTTTGCATTTGCTTTCCATCACTTTCTGTACTGTTAAAACCTGAAATAAGCTTTTTTTCCTTTGGAGAAAGGGTTTTGTTCATAGAAATTCCTGATGCTGGGCTGGAAAAGGTCAGTTTGGAAAGCCAGTTTTTCAACATGAATAGAAAGTATCTCCTCTTTGGGGGTACTTCCTGCAGAGTGCAGTTAGGGTATTGTGACGGCAGAGCCAGGCCACTCGGTTACTGAAAGAAGACCTAACCTAAATAATACTCTTATAAGTTGTTTAAGATGAGAAAACCTTCTATTTTGTTACCCTAACAGAGCAATGCCCCCCCTTGGTACTAGAGACCAGATTTGGCAGGTGGAGAAGGGAACAACAGGCACTTGTAATTGAACCTGGCTGATTTTGTGCATCCAGTGCACAGTCTCATAGATTGAAAAGGGGCTTCACTGTCACTGTCAGAAAGCAAAATATGTATAAAATAGCTGTTCTAATTTACTATTGCCCTCTCATCTCCAATTTTAATGCATATTTTATCTTTTTAAGCAGGAAAATAGAGTATAGAAAATACTTTCAGTGGATGAAATGGATGTCTCTTTCCTCTTAAGGCATCGTGTCAGCAAACAGAGCGTACTGACAAAAACTGCGTTCTGGTGCTTAAATTGAAATTTCTGTCATAAAACATAGGAATGGTTTTGGTGTATGCTGCTGAAGGAAACAGGCACATTGCCTTGTTGGCTGTATTTCCTAACAGAAGTTGGCAGTACGTAATTCTCTGCGTAGTCAAAGGTGTAGAAATACGTGATGTCAGGAAACTCATACGTACTGGAACAACCTACACCGAGTCACACCTTCCCACAGGAACTGGAGCTGTGATGACGATGTCAGTAAAGCCAAACATTAAAGGACTCAGATGAGTCATAAGAGTGGCATTGAGCAGAGTTTAGTACATTAACAGTTAATCAAATAATCTTCAGAGAGTTACCCATCACTGGGTTTTCCTTTCTCCTTTCACTCACATAATTCAGAGTGTCTTCTGCAAAAAGCAGCGAGGCGCAGGGGCCGAAAGCAATCCATTAGGAGCCACCAGAAAACAAAATGCTAAATGGTTTGTAATTTCACAGGAAGGGCAAGAATTGTGTTGAGAATGGATTTCTGTTTTCACCCTGATGCCTCTTGCTTTTGAGCAGAGAGTTCTGACAGTGTGACCTGAGTGACAGTTCCCACCGGCGGATGGGGGAAGATGTCACACTGCCGCTGCGCTCACCACCAGTGACGTTGCCTTTTCCTTGGTGGTGCTATCTCGGCATGGTGTCCATTTTCTTTGCACAAAATAGATTGCTCTGAGATTATGTTACACAGTATGATAGAACAAACTGTATTCCATTGGTTAGACTTATAAATAGCCCTTCAAAATTTGGTAAATTAAATTTCTCAGACACGCTGTTTTTATTTGCATTGCAGTAGTAAAGTTTTATTAGAGACAGTGTTATCAGCAGAATTGAAACCCTTGAACAAAGAACCCGCTGACAAAGACAGGTTGACTAGGAGAAGCGTTGCAGAATGGAAGAAGGGGTGACCAGGCAGGCGACCAGGCACTCCTTCCCAGTTGTTCCAGTTGCACCAGCTGTGCTGCAGAAGAGCTTGGTTCAGTCTCTCGTCCGTGTCCGGCGCCTCTCGGCTGGGGGGTGCCAGCGCCGCTGCTGTTGCTCTAGCACACTCGTGACTGGCCTGGGTAAAGACAGAGCAAATTGGTACCTTACGGGGAGATCTGGTGTTTCCTGCTGAACCAAATCCTTTCACCTAATCCGCTGTGTCAGCAAGAGAAGCGCAGAGGCTCCAAGCTCAGCAATACCCTAAGCACTTTCTCAGAACTGTATTTCTTTATTTCAAGGAGGAAAAAAGTATATCCCATCCTGTAAAGTCTGCGATCTGTGGGTTATATTTAGGGAGAGGGAAGGGCAAGACTTGCTGTATTTGAACCCCTGATTCCTCCGTGACAGAGTCAATGAAGTTCTCTCACTCCTGGGCTACTGAACCTGGGAATCTTTCCCAGCCCAAAATACAGAACTTTTTTCTGATAAATTATATTATACACATTGATGTAGCTATAACCCACTAATAAACATATCCTTACAAAGTGTTGTCTTACCTGCCATGTCACCAGACTGGGCAGGAGAGTAGGAAGTAGAAGAATACGACTGGGAGGATTTTCCACCTCCTTGGTAAGCTCCTTGGGAGGCACTGTAAAAGGAGAGTAATTAATTCACAAAAAAACTGCTAACCACTGAATATTCACTCAAAAAAGTTGTCGATCTAGCTCCGTGGACAAGAAGTCACTATTAGCAATCAAGAAGACGAGCTTTTCTTTTTATTCCTGTGTAGAATAGGGAATACATACACAATGTCTTGCTGTCCCTCCTGCAGCAGGGCCCGGTACTGAGCAATCTCCTGTTCCAGGCGGGTCTTGATGCCCAGGAGCATCTTGTACTCCTGGTTCTGACTCTCCATCTCGCAGCGGATACTGGCCAGCTCCTCCTCCACAGCGTTAATCTGCCCTTGGACTTGTTGCAGCAGGCAGCCGTAGCGAGATTCGGTCTCTCCCAAGGAGTTTTCCAGAGAGTTTTTCTGGAAGTGGAAGTGCCGGAGTTCAGGACCAGAGCTCTACCCCTCCCTGCCCATCGCGAGGAGGGACGGGCCCTGGGCCATCCTGCCCCACGTACCGTGCTGAGCTGCGCCTGCAGTTCGATCTCCAGGTTCTGCATTTCGCGTCTCAGTTCGGTGAGCTGGTGGCTGCTTGTCTGGATGTCCTGGCTGCTGGAAGTGACCTGACGATTGACTTCTTCAATCTGCGGGAGCCAAAGCCCAAACACACACGCTTTCAGAGTGAGAAAGTCCCCTCTGGGGCAGACTTGCTGACTTGAGACTAAGCTGGCCAGGGAGCCTCTCCCTTCCGTCCTGTGCTCATCGGGGACGGCCTGGTCATTGCTCTGTGGAGCTGCACGTTCCGCCCATCTTTGTGCACCAGACCTGCCCTGCTGCCCCTCTGCCACCGCGGTCTTTCCCCAGCAGCTCTGTGCTGCCCCTTCCCCAGCTGTGCAGGCGAGGTGCCGCTGAGCAGCCTCCCGCGCTGAGCCACAGGCGCTGCATGCCCAGGCCCAGGGGTCTGGTTGTGCCGCAGAAGGAGACTCCGCTCTGTGCCTTGCTGCGTACCTTGACCTCGTACCACTGCTCGACCTCTCTGCGGTTCTTCTCGATGATCTGCTCGTACTCGTTTCTCAGGTCGTTCAGCGTCTTTGTCAAGTCTATGCCAGGGGCAGCATTGACCTCCACGCTCACGTCCCCACAGGTTTGAGACTGCAGCTGTCTCATTTCCTGCAGAGTCCGAGGAGAGAAGCAAGGATCACAGGTCATTTCTGGTGTTGGGGACAGTGGGCAAAGCAGTATCATGGCTGAAGGGAGTGACAATCGCGTGACACGAGGCTGAATTGGCCTGATATGTGACTTTGGGAACCCTGAAGCCCCTGAAGGGCTCTGCCTTGGCCATGCTACTTATCATTGGATCGTACCTCCTCGTGGTTTCTCTTAAGGGCAATCAGCTCGTCCTTCAAAGACTCCAGCTCGGATTCCAGTGAAGATCTAACCAGAGTCAGGTCATCCAGGAGGTTTCTCAAGCCATTAATATCAGACTCCACAGTCTGGCGGATGACCAGCTCATTCTCATACCTTTATCACAGACAAGAGAGACAGAAATGGTGAAATGCGATGATGACAGTGGACAGCCCACATCTTTCTAAGATCAGCATCCCAATAAAACATGAAGACATAGTAGCACCCCTCAGGGCAGTGCTGCCTCATCTCCCGAGTTTATGAGCCAGATTTGAAAGACATGTAGTGTTCACAGAGAGGTACTCACTTC
>VZSF01003762.1:0-32437 GCA_013398295.1 Chionis minor
GTTTTTCATTTGTAATTTTCAACTCTTTATGGAATACTCAAGTAATTTTTTCAAGCTTCTGGAACCATTGAGGTCACAAAGCAGAGAAGAGAAAACAGGCGCTTGAGTGGGAGGACTGGAGATACAGCTGGCAGTGGTGATTCAGTCCATATGCAGATTATAAGACTTGATGGAATGAAGAGGCTTCTCTGAAGATTTGCAGACAGACTGAGCAAGAAGATCCAAAATGCCAATTCATAGAATCATAGAATCGTCTAGGTTGGAAGGGACCTTTAAGATCATCAAGTCCAACCATAAACCTAACACTGCCAAAACCACCACTAAACCATGTCCCTCAGTACCATGTCTGCCCATCTTTAAATACCTTGAGGGATGACAATTCCACCACTGCCCTGGGCAGCCTGTTCAGTGTTTGATAACACTTACTGTGAAGAAATTTTTCCTAATATCCAAACCAAACCTTCCCTGGCACAATTTGAGGCCGTTTTCTCTTGTCTTATCACTTTCTACTTGGGAGAAGAGATTGACTCCCACCTCTCTACAACCCCCTTTCAGGTATTTGTAGAGAGCAGCAAGGCCTCCCCTCACCCTCCTTTTCTGCCCCCAGGTCCTTTTGTGCCAGGCAGTTTCCAGCCACTCTTCCCCAAGCCTGTAGCGCTGCCTGGGGTTGTTGTGACCCAAGTGCAGGACCCGGCATTTGGCCTTGTTAAACATCATACCATTGTCCTCAGCCTGTTGATCCAGCCTGTCCAGATCCCTCTGTAGGGCCATTCTTCAATTCTCAGAGATATAATTAAATTTTGGCCTTCAGTCATGGTGTAGTATGAAAAGAAAGGGATGTCAGAAAATCTCACAAGAAAAGATATAAAGGGGATATCCAGGAATCAGGGCCCAGAGAGGGTGACATGTACAAAACTGAAAAAGACAGTACAAGAAAGTCTAGGAACTAATGGAATGACCAGCAATTCTTTAGCACTCGCTGAATCACCAGAAGGTGATGCTATTCCACTTGTTCTTCACAAAAGAAGAACAATGTGGCAAAAGCCACACTGACAAGACAGAAACATGAAATGAAATTAAGAAATGGATGCAGTGACATTGCTAGCTGACTACATCAGCACACTGTATGTACCAGTTTCAGTCTTGGGTCCTATGTTTCTAACTACTATTTGGTAAATATCTTCAAAATGATGGATGATACACCAAGAATTAAAACTCAGAAAAAACTACAAAGAATTGTGGACCTTATTCAGTTGACATCTTCTTTGGAGCTAGCATCCTGCTAGCAGTTGTAGTCCAAGGAAAGAGAGACAGGCAATCCTAAGGACTTTTTAATTCCAGCTGAAAGGAAATGCCTAAAAAGATGGATTGTGCCTTACAAGTGCCCTTTTTTTGCACTGACAAGAGATGACTAACTCAGGTGTAGATGCCTATGCCTAGTTCTGAGGTTGCTTTCTACTTAGGACAAGGGCCAGATGCTTAACTAAGAGTTTCCAAAACCAAATTAGTAAAGTAATTCTTTTGATTTTATGAGCATCACACAGTCATGCTTCCTATTTAACGAGTTATGAAGCTTTGCTGTTCGGTAACAAGATGGATGTGTAACAAGATGTCTATGCACATGTTCTGTTTCTTCTTCTGTAATAGAATAATTAGGAAATTGGTAGGGCACTCAACCATATTTTTCTTTGAGAAGTGATCAATGAATCTGTCAATTGTCAAGATGATCTCCTGTGAAAATTTTTCACAAATATACCACTTTTTTGAGCTGAGGCATGTTAAAAAATTAATTTATTACTTTTAGTATACCTAACAGAGATTTTGTTATTTAAATTTTATCTTCATCATTAAGTTTGCCCTGAAATAACCAGATGGCTATAACATAGTCTTCATTTGTTGTAAGTCTGCAAAATGTGAAGTGAAAAGCATTTTCTTTTTATACCAGATTCAACACATTAAATTGCCAGGAAGAAAGCTCTTCTTCAGAACATACAGCGTTAAGTGGTGGCTGGTACTATTTAGTTTAAATTTCTTCTTGTTGAATGGCTCAAAATCATATCATCTCAGATGTTACAAACAGTGTTATAAAAAGGAACAGAGTGTCCATCTCTTTCCACTGAAGAGCGTGGTATTTAAAATGTTTGTGTGGGTTAGATTATATTTTCTTTGAACTGACTTGCAGCATGTGAGGGGTGCAGTATCTGGCCCCTGGCTGCTGGACCTAGAGACGAAGACCTGAGGACAATTACACCCCACAGCTGGACCCGTTTACTGATAAATCCAAACTGACTGTAGTTTTCCTCTGCTCTGTTTGTCCTTCAGTGGCTGCTGGGTAGCCTGATTCTTATTTTGCAGATGGAATTATCTGACTCTGAGGAAAACCTTTCAATTAGCAGCTAACCCAAAGATGCTCTGGAGTGCTCTGTTTTTATCTTTGTCCTTTTTTGGAGAGGGATGGTTACTTCTCAACCTTTGGGATTACCTTTATTTTGGTCATTGCTGCATTTAAATTTTGGGGGATTTTCTAGCCTGATTCTTTGTTGAATATGTGAAAATCTTTTTTGAATATGTGAATATGATTAATTTTCTACAGTCATTAAATATAATGACAGCAGAAATTGTTAACACAGAAAAGATATTTTGAAAGAAAGAAAAATTGGACAAAGCCCATTCTCCTTTTCCTGCAGTTTTTCCTGGTAGTCTTCCCAATGGCAGGCACGCAGATTCTTCACCTCCTGCCACAAACCTCTGGCGTATTCCACTATCCTTTTCTGTTCTCCATTTTAATGAGCATGCTTCAAAGGAACTGTGATGTGGTTTTGTCTGCTTCACTTGATATTGATGCATTAATGTATTTGTCAGTGCTATTTTTAAGAGGTGGTGGGATTATTGCCCTATCCACACGCACACCCTGTACCCCCCACCCTCCCCACCCCCCATAAATCCAGATCTGCACCAATTCCATTGCTCCCACAACCTTCCCCACACTAACCTTCTGGAGCCAAACTGGCAAAGAGGAGTTACCTGATATGGAGAGTAGTTTTACCACTTCGAACACATTGTATAAGCTTTAGAAACTAGGGATGCTAATCCACATTAATCATCTGAACATTTTCATGCACCCTTATTGTTGATTGACTGAAATAAATTTATAATTCACTGAAATCCCTTGGCAGCAAGAAGGTGCTTGGTGTATGAATAACAACTGACAAGTCTTCTGTGTAAACAAGCAGAGCTGGCTGAGGAAGAGAGAAATGCATTAACCAGAAGAAAGTGGTGTTTACTTTTTATGTCAAAATTACCTTTAGTTTTTTATTAGATTTGTACATCTAGGAAAGTGTGCATTATCTATTCTGAAAGAAAAAGAAGAATATTACTTAAGCCAACAAAACATGGTGGTAAGATTGCACTAGCATATACAATATGCTAGTTGAATGGGGAGAACCTCAGGAGTGTTCAGGCAATGCAGAAAGCACTTGGTTTTGCTGTCCTTGTAGGCAGCAGACACTACATAGCATATATGGCATTATGATACTTAGTGTGGCAGACATACAAAGCAGCGCCTTGAAACTTACAGGCCTCAGTGATGCAACTCAAGCAATGAATCAGGCTATACTCAACATGGTAAACAACAAGATTTGATAATTTGTTGGTGTTTACTTATTAGCAACTGGCATCAAGCTTTGAACAATAACACCCAGAAAACAAAAGTAATCCCTTCAGTGGAAAATACATTTGAGCCAATTGTATTGGTTGGATCATTGATACAAAAAATAAAATACATTATTTTTTACATTGTTTATTGTCATTCCAGAGGTTGTCTTAGGCCCATTTAAAATATTAAATTAAGACATTTTTGCACACATCATCATCATCACTGCCTTAATGTCCCTTTGGAATATGTATAACCTTACGGTAACTAGAAGGCTGTATTCTCCAAAGACCAAAAGAGTTAACCCACCTAAAGAAAAGAAAAGACTCACTCTGTTTCATGATTGGTGGTAAGTAGAAAACAAATTACTTTGATCTGTATTCTTGGAAGCTGTCTGAAATGTTATTTTTTTAATATAAGAGGTAGGAACCTACCACACAGATCAGCTCCCAGCTACTCCTTTCTCAGACAAGCTTCTGTACTCAGGTGACCAGGCAATCAAGACTCATGTTTGGTATTGAACTCCAAAACGAGGAAGAGACACACTAATAAATGTTGTGGTTCCCCATTATAGATGGCGGTGCGACTTCTTCCCACAGTACATCATTCCTCATCTCTGTTTTCACCCCACCGGAGGTTCAGCCTGATTCTCTCTTTCCACTCACCCTTCCCTCTGCCTGAGGCTGGCCTCTGCATTGTGCTGACTCACCAGTTTATGCAGCTGTGCTACAAAATCATTCCTTGAAACAACCTGGTTTAAGGAAAAAGAAAATGCCACCCTTGCCACTTTTCACAAGGAAAAATCAAAAAGTGTGCTTTCATTGGCTCTCTCACACAGACACTATTTTTGTTCTTTTCCCATTCCTATAATCAAAAAAGGGCATTCTAAGTGCTAAAAGCTGTTGCCTTTTGGTGAGTTTCTTGAAGCAAAATGACCAAGGCACATACAACAAATAATGAATAACACTGGATAGCAATTCATTTGGACAATTACACATAAATACATTAAGGAAAATCACATCATTTCCCAGAGAATTTGAAACACAAAAAACGGGGAAAATACTTGGCTTAGTAAAGAAATTGCTTATCCAACTCTAGTAGTAACACATTTGAGAGATTAATTTCCTCTGCTGAAAGCTCTTCTGCAATGGTGGAGCTGTGCTTTTCCTCCTCTGTGAAATATGGAAATGTGCCTACAAAGATTTGTGAAAATATACTACATTCTGTGCCAAGGAAAACATAAGTAGAAAATGTCCTGGTTTTATATCTATATGGATTATAAGCCATCCCCTCCAGAAATCTATTGTTTGTTATCTTAAAGACATGTGAACTGTAAAGCAAGGTATTGTTCAAATGCATTGTTTAAATGGGACTTCCATTTGTTATGTCACTTTTAAGCTTCTTGAGGGAGTTGGCTGTAAATTGCTATTGGCAAACTTTAAAAGATGGAAGGGAAAAATGTGTTATTTATTGAGTGCTGACTGTGTGTTTAGCCCTGCACAACAGAGGGAGCAAAACATACTCTTCCCCAAGAGAGATACTTGGTTTATATTAGGTGATATAATACAAGCCCACAAATTTCTTGTAGAACAAGGAAAGGCCTGGCTTCAACAAGGTGTTAAAGTATAGGGTGCGTTGTAGACATTCGCTTTATAGTGGATCATCTCTGGAAGAAGTGGTGGAAAAATATATATTGAAGAGGGATTTGAAAGAACAAAGGCATAAAGGCAAAAACAGAGATATGGAGATGAGTAGAAGACAAAGACTCCACTGAGAGAACACTTTTCAGTTACCTGAAAGTTTCTTAGTATTAAACTGTTCTTTAACATGCAAAAACATCTCAGGTTCTTTCAACACTCTGGTAGTAGCTTGTGAGAAATCTCTGTGCTCCATGATTTACACATCTGTTATAATACTGAGCAAAGGGGCACATATTAAAAATGCATATATTTGCATGGATCTGAATTTATTTGTATAAAATTAAAGAGGGTTTTGCATGTATATTGGCTTTGAGCCACTCAGGCTTCCACTTTTGTAATTTTTTCAGGATTTCTGACTCTCCTTTGGATGCTTGTTGTCTCCTTAATGCCTTGACCTTTCACTCTTACCTTTATATACTCAAAGAACAGCAAGAAAAGCAAGTCCAGTAAGTAAGGAAACATTGATCTGTGGGAGAGCAGTGACTAAGCAGATATGAGAAAAGATGAAGGATTTCCTGCATGTGAGAGATTTTATTTTTCTTATTTAATTATGTTCTATATAATACCAGCTGGCCCCTCCTTTACTCTCCCACCAACATTGTTCCTCTAAAACACACGGAATTTGGTTTCAATCTTCCCATCACAATTTCAGATTTTTGCTGTTCCATCAAGCAGACACATCACACAGATGCTTTCTCTCACTCAGAAAAATCCTTCCAAAGTTTTCTGAGCACACCTATCCATTTACCAACCCCTTTTCCCTGTCCTTGGAGTTCCCGGTTTCATGAGGACTCTGTGGGCGAGAGGAGTTTTGGGTTATCTGCAGTGCTCAGCCAACGGTCAGGGATGACTTCTTAGAGACAGAAGAAAGAAGGATGCCAGCTGCCCATCAGCAGTGCAGATAGCATTTTGGTATGGTTTCCAGAAGGAGGTAGAATGGTTGCCAGACCAGGATATGGATGCATGCCATGGGAAAGGCATTATCAGTTAGGAAAACCTATGGACAGAGTAGGTCTGAAATACAGTTTTTATGGTCTGTGTGGCTTTAATGTTATTTCTTCCAGGGTAGAGTTTCTGTAATAAATTCATTCCTCATTAAAATGTGCACACAAGGTACGACAGGCCAGAAGTTTAAGGACCTTGTTGTTTGTTCTCCTACTTTTACTTGTAAGGACCGTGAAAACAAAAGAAGTTTATGATTTCAGGCCCTGCTTTGCACTATACAGAGTAGCTACAAATCTTTACATTAAAAATAACCAACAGAGAAGGGCTCAGTCTGTGTTACAATCTAATCAGTTTTAGGATTAGAAAAGACAAGGTGAAAGAGCAGTTTCTGCATAAACAATGTCTACGTCTCCTTGAGCTTTAGAGATTTGATGTTTAGGTTGAGGATTTATTTGATTCAAAAAGATCAGAATCAGATGCTGCTATGGTAGGTGGGGAGATCTAGCCACACTGTGGATGTGAGAGCTCTGGTGAGCTCTGGTGTCTTTCACTTAAGTGACATGAATTGTGTCGTGCCAGACAGTGCTCATGACTGGGAGGGAGAGCTATATCTAGTGTACCTGGTACCGTGGTAAAGCCATAACTGTGTTGCATGCATCATTAATATTGCATAGCAGCAGAACCGAGGAGACATCATCATTTGCCTCACGATGCTGGTTGTTCTGCAACAGCCACAGAAAGCAAGGCCACACTCCCTGGTGCTTACCCCCCAAGGGAAGTCACCTGTCTGCCACCCCACTGCCTTCACATAACCAAAAGAGCCCAGGACACCTCCAGCATGTGACCCAGGCAGAGGTGCAGGCCTCTGGCTGCCTCAGTGATTATTACTTTTAACTGCTGAGCAGTGGTACCAGAATTATCCTGGTATTACCAGCAGATAATCACAGAATCACAGCATCACAGAAAGTTAAGGGTTGGAAGGGACCTCTAGAGATCATCTGGTCCAACCCTCCTGCCAGAGCAGGTCCACCTACAGCAGGTTGCACAGGATGGCATCCAGGCAGGTTTGGAATGTCTCCAGAGTTGGAGACTCCACCACCTCTCTGGGCAGCCTGTGCCAGTGCTCTGCCACCCTCAAAGGAAAGAAGTCCCTCCTCATGTTCAGATGGAAGCTATATTCGATTTTATACCCATCGCCCCTTGTCCTATCACTGGGTACACACAACAAAAAGCTGGGAAAGGGGAGGGACTGGTTTCTGCAACTGTGGCTCTTCAAAGTATCAAACTTTGCAGAGTTTCCCCTACAACCGTGAGGTGGGTAAGCTCCCATTCTGCCTTGGTGGTTCCGGTCTTTAGTGTTGAGGTCCAATGTGCTGGATGAGACAGTCAGGTCTGGAGGAACCTGGACAAAGGAGTTAAAAGACACAAGAAGAGCTGAAGGTTAGAGATGAGGATTCCGCATGCCACTCAGGGATCACCAGCTGATCGGTACACTTAGTTCAGCCTTTCTTGGGCTGTTTTCATTTACCACAGTGGCCAAGTTAAGGAAAAGGGCTGGGCTGTCTGGATAATATTTTCTTGTGAGGTTTTGAAATTTGTTATCATTCCAGTGCAGAACAAAGTCTGTGACTTGTGACATAACCTTAATGAAAGTATGCAAGAAAGTTTTTTTTTAAAAATAAAACAGCTCGTCCAGAGTAATTATTATCTTCTCTTATTTCTGAGAAAGACAGGTTCAAGCAACAGCTCTTCCAGTTCCAGGGCAGGGTCTCAGAAATATCTTATTTCCTAGCTGCATTGTCTTGGCAGATCTGGGAAACTTATTCCTTGGTCACTTGGGAAAAAAAAAAAAAATAATGTGGGTAAACTACCTGAACTGGCCAGATAGGAGGGGAGAAAACAGAAGATTCACAGATGTCCTAGAGGAGATAACTCCTTTTTTTTTCCATAGTCCTGCTATATAGGGAATTAATGTGGGATGTTCTGATTGAATTCAGTCCTTTTCTGAAAAGATTGTTACCCATATTAGGACTCAGATCAATTTTTTTTGTGGGATACTCGGAACTTGAAAAGTGTTTTTAGTAAAGTTATATAAATATATAAATAATTAAGCACGGCAGAGGTTTTCCACCTTCTGGCAGTGTCTGAATATCTTTCCCTCCCTCCTTTTATCTGAACCATGACGTCCTTAATTTGCTATTCTTCTTTCTTCCCTGATCCCTGTTCTTAGTATATGGGCTGGTGGACTCCAGGGGCACTGCTACTTCTGGCCAGGAACCTCTTGCCTGGACAAAGACAATTTTGTATCCTCCTCTCAGACTGTCCCTAGGGGGATGTAATGAGGCACTTCATCTGTACCTAAGAAGCTCCCACACTTCTAATATTTGTATCTACCCTTTTCAATTAACTGTAGAAAATAATACACTTCTAGAGTGTAAATAGCGTATGAGCATTCCCATGTGATATCCACCAGGGATTCACCATCTCAAAGATGCAAAGGTTTATTAGCTGAAATATCTGGAGTACTTGTTCCCAAAGTGGACTACCATTAAGTGTCTAAATAATGACACTTTTGAGCCCATCAATCACCTATGTATAGAATAAGCACCACCATCATATTGTTAAGATTTCCATTATCCTGAGTTAAATGGAGACACAGTGTCTGCATGTCCTTTCTCCTTGAATTTTTAAGGACAGTTATGATGTTGTGAGTCAATTCCAGCAGGGACAAAATAGCTCCATTAAGATTTCTGGGTCAGCTCCAACTCATCTCCAATCTAAACTCTGATCTTCCTCAGAAAGGTTTTGATTTTGCACTCATTAAATGAGAGCCAGGTGAGGAGTTTAAGTGAGTTTGCTTTGATAAAGTCTGACTTAGTTTCATGGAGCACAGTCATACAAGTTTTTTTCTTCCCTTGTGTTTCATTTTATTTATCTAGAGTTAAAGTTCCTAAACTAAGGAAACCAAACTTTACATTGATTTATAATCAATATTTTCTTTGCATCCCTGTGACCAACAGCACAGGGTGACAATGTCATGTTCAAGATAAATGGGCTTTGGAAATGCAGTTTTCCTGTGTAATTGAAAACAGAGCTGCACATTAAAAAAGCATTTGCTTTTCAACGTTCTCTTGTTTGTCTTGTTTGGGGAAATGGTCTGGCAGAACGTGGATAGGTCTGTGTTTCAAAGAGGTAAGTAGCTTTCTGATCTCTCCCTAGGTATGTCCCGCTTCCATCATGCTTTCTGTGAGAGTATTGTATTTTTCCATTTTTTCTGAAACAGAAAGTCCACAACTTTTTCTTTTCTTCTTTTTTTTAAATTTAATCCAACACCACTATTTTTAAAAGAACTTTTTAAAAATACTAGAAAATAATCTTTCCAGAAATGAGTTTTAATAATTTTCTCCATTGCAAAACTTCGTGAAAGCAAAGAGGCTTATGGAAGGTTTTCCATTTATTTTTTATTATTTTGAACATTCATCTTTTAGAACTTGTACATTATTTGTCTGCATCACTTGACTTTAAGGTTGTTTTATTCTTTAACACTATATATATTGTACATTAATAGTGAAGTAAAGGTTTCGTGGAAAAAACTATTTTGGATTGCTCACATCACTGGTATGTATTATGGCTTATCTTGCCACAAAGTTCAAACATATTTTGACTTCAATGCTCTGCATGATTTATGTTCAAACACTGCACATACATACATTACTTAATACATACATTACTTTTAGAGCCAAAAGTACTGTTTTAAATATAAGTAGTTCAAATTAGCTATTTCTGTTACTTACAGAATTTATACAGACAATGTCATATTTTCTCAAATTCTTCTATTAATTTTATACACTTCTTTTTTCAGATATTGCCATATAAGGACAATGTGAACAATGGAAAGGAAAGGGTCTGGTTGGGTGGCTGTATAGCTAGTACTGTAAGTCATGTCATACTGGTTCTGTTCCCTGAATGCATGAAAGTTACCCTTTGAACAGGAGAAGGCTACAGACTGGGCATCTGAGGATACATTTCTGTCAAGGGGAGTGTTGGCAACTGCAGGAAAAGGAAATGTTGTTACACAAACATTTTCAACCTTTTCCTCTCTTTGGTTGTGTAAACTTTACCTCCAGCACTCAGCTTACACCTTTTATCATGCAAGACCACAGCGATGTAGAAAAGTAGCTGCAGCAAAACAAGAAGTTGGTAGCTGAAGATCAAATCAGATCAAGATAAAAGCAATAGCTTGGGTTAAAGAAACAGATCATTGTCAGATTTTACGTCTGTTGCCTTGGCTGAGCATCTTTTTCCTGTTCATTGTCCAGCTGTGAATCTTATTAATCTCACACAGTTTCTGTAAGTCCGCATAACAGCAATTGCAAAAAAAAAAAAAAAAAAAATTAAAAACTGCTTTGGATTTTTGCAAAGACTTTTTTTGGGCTAGGATTGATCACTGCTCCAATATTTGGTGGTTAACACATTATATTCTGATGGGGAGCCCATCCTTAAAGTCCGCAGTGACTCTAAATTAATTTCTCCTCTTTGGCTTTAATACATCGATAATTTCAGTCCTATCTGGAACTCATTAAACACATAAGTTGTAAACATTTCTGGTAAAAATTCTAGGACAGAAGCATTTCAAACCTCCACCTCTACTTTTAAACTATCTGCTAGTTTTTCCAGTCATTACAGCCTATAGAAACAGCTCAGAATGTTGCAATTTCATGGTTTTATATTGAGTAAGATGTTGTAGTTTCATCACCTGCTCCATAGGAATTACCGCCCAGGTTTATCAAGAATAAACTAGCATGTTCTTAGAACCTGAACAATCACCATCAAATTTGAAATGACCATAAATCAACCAGTTTTCTGTGTCCTTCTAGTATAGTTGTTGAAAGAAGTAATTCTACAGTCAAGTCCCATCCCAGCTCTACAAACTTTATTCTGTACATGGATCTCTGGAAACCATCGCACTGGGTAGTAAATACAAATGTCAGTCTTTTCTAACATATCTACAGGGTTAGTGCACATGTAAATGAAATATTTTCCTATCCTTTACTCATGCAAAAGCATTTATTGAATGAAAGAAAAAGATACTTAGCAAAGGGGACTCTATTCTTGTCTCTGCAGTTCTGTCCGGAAGATGGTTTTGAAGTAGGCCAAAGCAATGACAACTAAACCATGAATTTGGAGGTGCACCTGCCAGACAGAAACCTGCCAGGGAACTGGCATGATGCTGGTTTCTGCTCTAATTAGCCATTAGAGAAAAGATAAATTAATTATATCCCATTGGTTTTGCCAGCATACTTGCGATGGTTCTAAAATGTAGGCTATTAAGTCTGACATGCCTTGTGATGTCCTGACATTCCTAAGACTCTCAAAGAAATAAATAAATCTTCGTTTTTACTCTTGTTAAAGAACAATTCTCCCAGTTTGTTTTGTTCTTTTGAAATTATCTTCCCCTTTTCTTACATTCTCCAGATCCTCCTGTATCAGCTTTTCTTTTCTGTAAAACCTCAGTTTACATGTACCAAGAACTTCTTACTCAGTTTGATTACAGCCTAGTATGGTGCATTGTCAGTACAGGGCTAGTTTTGAAATGTGAGTAGTACTTCATGTTCAACCACTGTCCCATACTTTGATTCAGCTGTTAATGTCCTACAGAGAATGTCACTCCCCTATTAAGAGCTTGTGTAATTTTAAGTTGTTACCTCAGATGCATTGACAATGCACAAGGCAGAAACATGATTTGATTGACAAGGAGACATTTTAGTTGGAAAAGTCCTGAATGTAAACTTGACAAACGAGCAAACATGACATGGAGATCACAGGAGAAAGAGAACTGGAGAATGACATGAGATTTTTTGCAAAATTGCTTTTCTGATGAAGCCACATTTCAAGCTGAATGATTAGCACTTACTCAGCAGATCACCGTGCACTGACCTTGGCAGTATCACCAGGGTCAGACTTGCATATGTATTCACATGCATGAATAATTCTCAAATTTTCCATTACATTAGGCACAAACAGGTTTCTTTTCTCTGTCATCATGCATGAATGTCTTCTCTTGCCACCATATTCTTTTTGAAATAGCGAGTTTGCCCTTACAGTAACTCAGCATGCTGGTGCAGTATCACTTTATAGCTATCTCCCTGAAAAGCCCAGTCCCACATTAAACCTGGTTTTCATACACTGATTCCTCGTCTTCTGCAGTTACTAAGTAATGGCAAAACAGTGATCATCCACACTTGGGATGTGGTACCACCTGCTTTTGGGTCATTGTCATTGCTTGATGCGTGTAACACTAAGAGTTTGATACAGCCTGTCCTGTTATGAGGTATTACCTATTAACAGCAATAGTTGTACCAGAGCAGCAATGGAGAAAAGACTGGATTCTGTCTGCAAAAATAAGGCTGAAGATGGGGAATAATCTTTCTCCTGCTTATACTTAACACTTGGCAACACCTGGATGACACCATATTCTACAGCAAGTAGCATAGTCTATAGCAAAACTTGTTCTTCTTATGCCTTCTGTAAGTTTTTGCTTTCAAAGTGACTTAGCTCTTTAGCATATCCACTTACTTGCTACTAGAGTTGCAGAGAAGATGGAAGTCACACTTCTTGAAGGTTTTTTAAATTTTAAGATGTGGATTTGCTTCAGATCTAAGTGAAACATGATCATTTGCAAATTATCTAAAAAAATTGTTACATTACGGTGTTTTTTTTAATTTTATAGCAATTTTATATTATTTACACAAATAGTACAAAATCATCTGCAGGCTTTGAATGAAATATTGTTTCACTGGTAAAAATTGAAATATGCTGCTCTAAAATCTATCAACATGGAGCTAAAACCTAGGGAATGATTCAGCTGACCAGTGAATAGGTGTCTACTGTACACTTCTAGGTGTATAACATAACATGTGTTCAAGCATAAAGATTAGAGACCCAGAATTTCACGCAGTTCTTACACATATGTGAAATTCCTTAATAAGTCCTGCCCAATTTCCCTGCCACTACGGAATGACACAATTCTCAACAAATCTTGTATCATGTTTTCCAGTCCTATGGAATGTGGATGTCCTAGTTTTTAATATCAATGGGAATAATTTGGGATTTTGTGTCCAAAACACAATTTTTGAAAATAATTAACACCATTTGACTCAGAGATTTTCAGGTCTAGTCAACTGAAAATTTTTTAAACAGCTTTAGCTCTTTTTCATAATTTTTACTCCTTTTCTGCACTTTCCAGTCCAGAAAATACAATCTCTTCAATAACGTCATTTTTAATGGTATAACATTGCTTATTGAGACTAGGAAACAGCATGATGTCTATGCTTGGATATCTCATGAGGAAAAATTTTAATATTCAGACCAAATTTCTTTACAGTGAAGTTTTCTGTCTGTTAGCCGTCTTTGACAGCTGAGGCTGAAGTCCCGTGACAGTGCTGCTGCAGCTGTTAACTACAAGGGGTACTCAGCTCAGCAAAGAGGTTTCTGCGTTGATAGTACAAAACAGCTTTCAGATTTTGTGAATTATATATAGGATCTCATATTCAGTACCACAGAGGAAGTTGGATTGAAAGGGACCTCTGGGAACTATTTGGTTCAACACCTGCTCAAAGCAGAGCTAACTTCAAAGTTATGTCAGGTTGTTCAGGGCCTTGTGCTGAATAAAGTTACCACATTTTCTCTTGGCCCCTCTCCTACTGTTTTCCCTGTGAATATTTTTTTTCCTTCTTCAATCAAATTTCCTTTGTTACAGCTTGTGATGGTTGCCCCTTCTCCTTTTGCAATGTCTTTCCAAAAAAAAAAAAAGTGTGAACCACATTCCACTGTAAGCTGTAGGTTGTTGAAGTGACTAGATTCCCTTCCTCTTTCTCTTCTCCATGCTGAGCAGAATCAGTTCTCTCAGATGTCATGTACTCCCATCCCCTGACCAGCATGGTGACCCTCTGTTGGACACTTTGTTCTTTGTTGATCCCCGACTTGTTCTGGAAGGCCCCAAACTGGACACAGTGTTTGAGATGAGGCATCACAAGTGCCAAATAGATATCAAAAATTGCTTTCCTTGACCTCCTGACTACACCTGTGTTTTACGCAGCTACTCTTGTTTGCTACAAGAGCATATTGCATGTACATGCTCAATTTGTTGTCTACATGGACAGGTCATTCCCAGCAAAGGTGTTTTCTAGCCAGCTGGAGCCCAGCCTGGAGCGTTGCATGAGGTTATTCTACTGCAGGTGGAAGAATTTAAATTACCTTAGCTGAGCGTCATGAAACTTCTCTCAGGCAAGTCTGAAAGTCATCCCTAACCTCCAACATACCAACCTGCAGATAATCTACATGGGAATTTGGTTCTTCAGGTAGCTGGCTCAGAACATTGTGCATACAATTGAGAAATTTCTGAAGAATTAAGCAAATAGATTTGAATAATAGAGAAACTGCAGTGTGTATGGCTAAAAAACTCCTTAATCTGTGGCAGGCCTCCTAGCACAGCAGAAACGTAAGCAGCGCTTTGAATACTCAGGACTGCATTTTTTGCAACATGGAATTAGTAATATCAAAGAAAATAACTTAATTCACTTACATATATTAGAAGCTATAGCATTTCTTAGGGTAAAATCTAGTACCTAGGCAGTACATTCACTATGGCCATCTTCACAAGTATGCTGCAGTTTTTAGTGTATTTTGTAGGTCCACATAGCAAAAGTATTTTTCTTGCATCTTTTCAATTTGCTGAGTTTGTGATTCTGAATTTTTCCTGCCTTTGTTGTTTTTTGTAGGTCATGCTTTAACTTACATCAGTAATGTTTGCACAGCATGAACAGTGCTTGCTGTACCTTGACTTATCACATTCACTTCCACCGTTGTCAATTCAATTGGACAAGAAATGGTTATAGCCTTTTGGAAGGTCAGATATGATTCAAGGAGGAATTTCTTACCTGTGCAAGAGATGCGAGAGATGCATTTTTCTATAACTTGTTCTCATATAATTTCACCCGGTGCTATAGAATTCGCATACGCCAGTCAGCTACCTCAGTGCAGCTGTGTGTTGTCCTGTTCACACTGAAGCACTACCTATGCTATATTTATAGCTGAAACCTTTAGTTTGTGCAAAAAATCTTTAATACTCTCATGCAGTAGCGTAATTACCGTCTGCAGAGAAAAGGAGCAATCTATGCAGATTCTTTCAAGTAAGCTGTATTCTCATGCTTCAGAAAAAAAAAATAAAATTTCATTCCAGTGGTTGCTTTTAAACAGTTGATTCCAAGGGTAAAAAGGTTTGCATGTCTTAAACAAGCTTGGAAGAAAGTGTGTGGGAGGGATCTAGGGAAGGAGGTCACCCTCCTTGCTGAGTTATGGACATAATAGAGAACTACAGTCCTAGCACAATGTATCTCTGCGTGGATGCAATCCAGCTATGATACGGAGGCAGCATCACTGCCACCACCAATAGTTGGACACATCAAAACTGGCTGATATGTCCTTGAGTGTTTCTTTTTTCTTCTTCACAGAAGAACATCTCATCAGTGTCGCCTATGGTCCAGGAGAAATACTGTGATACCACTGAAAGGATTGTGAGCACAACGAATAATGATAAAAGATTAGAAAAAGAAACTAAAGAGGATGTTCAAGCCAGGAGCTGGAGCAATGGGGTCATGTTCTGATTTGCCTTTAGGGGATTAAAGTCTGGTCTTTAAAACTCAGAGTTTTGTATGTACCTTGAAGACCAATTGGTTTCATGGCCTTTTAAGTTGGACAACTGCTCAAACTCTAAAGTATTGTCAGGTTAGGGGGTCACCCTTGCTTTGAACTGAGCTGCGTTCAGTCTGTAGATATTTTGCTGCATGTTTACAAAGACAAAGACAGGGTCAAGAAACTAAATTTAAAATATCTAGGAGAAAGTTCTCCCTATATAATTGCATATCAAACTTTTCTTTGCATAAGTAATATATTCTTAGCACCAGTAGGACACGACTCCAAATTTTCTTTTTATCTAAATTGATGTCATCCCACTAGACCTTTTGGAGACGTACCAACCAAAGGAAAAGGTATAATTGATAAGCAGTTTCCTGGTGTCATTCCTAGCGTAAAAGGTAGTTAGTCTACTAATTCCTTCATATCATGGATTAATCCTTGAGGGCAACGGTATGGCAATTCTATAATTCATAACATAGTTTATTTATATGTGGAGTTACACCTGTGAAACCACAGCAATGGAAAGCTGGTCTTACATTTTATTGAATATCCCTACAAACTGCAGCAAGATAAAGAATAAAAAGTGTCATATTATGGGTTAAAAAAAAAGGACATGTTAGATCAGTTAATAAAAAAGAAGAAAGGGGAGCCAGAAGTGAATGAGGCAGAGAAACTTGAACATTAAATACTTTTGTCTCAGTTTCAAAATGAAATGTTGACAGTAACCAAATCTCTAAATACATTCATTTTAAAAATAAAATGTACAAAAAAATTAGGCTAAATATGTTTTAGATTAGATATGTATTCAGGTAAGGAAGTCTTGATTCACCTTAGTGCACTAAAGGAACTAGACAATGTAATAGCTGAATCACTAGCAATTATGTTTAAGAATTGTGGAGAACTGAAGAACAAACATATTATTTATCCTTGAAAGGAAGAGTATGGAGGACTTGGAAAATTATAGCCAACAGCACTCAAATTTAATCGCTGCAACAAATCATTAGACAATCAGTTTAAGTATCTAGAAGGTAAGTTGGTGATAAAAAGTATCCAATATTACTTCTTTAAGAATAAATCAAGCTAAACAACCCTTTTTTTTTTTTTCCTTTTTTTTTTTTTGACAAAACTAGTCACTTAAAAGATAAGCAAAAGATGGTAAATGTAGCATCCTTTGAATTCAGTATGATTTTTGGCAATGTCTCAAATGGTATTCTGTGATTATGTGACTCTCAGAAGCATGCTGGGGAATCATGGTGAAGAAGAAGTCATCATCAGGTAGGTGTGCAATTGGTTAGAAAAATACCACTGAGAACATATACTTATCATCTGCATCAGAAGCATCTTAAAGGCTCAAAGGGGGCTCTTTGTAGCTTATTATTTGATATTTGGAGTTATATTTGATATTTTCTATAGTGACAGAAGATGGAATAAAGGTTCAATTTATTCTGTTTGCAGCTGATACCATGCAGGCAAGGTTAGCAAACCGTTTAGACCAAGATCAAGATGAGAACAAAAAGTCATCGCTTGAAATGGACCCAATGTCATGAAATCCAAAACATCAAAAAGGAAAAACAATGGATAACAAAAGCAAATACTATTTTTGACTCTACATTTTGGTATGCTCTATGTAAAAGAATGAGGTAACTAATTGTTCTCATTTTACCACTGGTGAAGTCTCAGTTGGAACACATGACAAAGATGTTGTCAAACTGGAGAGCATCTAAAAAAGAATGAGAATAATGATAGGAGGCAAAAAGAACCCCTTCACAGTCACTGTATGTGACTTTGATGGACACAAAAAAGGATGCAGATATGATAGGTAAGGTAGGTATGACAACCTTTGCAAGTTTGCTGGGTATTTAGGCCCATACTGTGGGCATTATTATTTTGAGCTGAGCACGTTGGAGTGGATACCTGGTCTATGGGAGGTCAACTTTCATTCTGATTATTATGGGCTAGATCAAAAGTGTCCATTGTTGTGATGTGAGGCAAAATCCAGGGTGGGGTGGTGGGAAAAAGTGTGAGACATATAGATTATGATGATCATTAAATCACAGCATCATCCCAATGATTCATCATGCTTGGTGAAGAGGTGCCAAAGAAGTTATTTTCTACTTAGAGGAGTGAACAAATAGTGAAAGGAGGCATGAAAAGGGAGAGAAAAAGAGGAGTGAAAAAATAGTATAATGACCAATTCCGAAGTTCAGATCCATTTTTTTTTTTTTAAATTTCTTAATTTCCAATAAATCATTTACTATTAGGTTTTAATTAGGGTGAAGAATTTGTAGAAAGCTATGGTTCCTTGGATTCAAGTCTTTCAAACGAACCATGAAGACATTGAACTGCCCTTTTAGGTATATGTTTTAGTGTGCAAATTTTGTGAGTGTGAAACTTTTTTGTGAATTTTTATGTGATTTTGATGTTCCTTGTAGTTTTTTTTCTTCAAAATCTCCCAAGCCAGGTTTCTTTGTAAGCAGTATCAGCAAAGTTTTGATCAGTGATGATGTATCGGGCTTTCTTGTCTTGGACACACACAAAAATGACAGGATGAGACAGATGGGATTGAAATTGTTACAATTTTTGTCTATCTGGGAAACACTTGGCAGAAACTCATCACACTTATTCTCCCCTTCCCCATTCCTACTGTCAGTTTATGACCTTCCCAATCTGGCACATGTACTTGCTCGGGTTCTACTTGTCTCCCCTCAGATATAGGGAGAAAAGAGCTGCCTCTCCATTCAGTGCAGCAGTACTAGTGGAACATTTATTCCCACCTCTCGGCTGTTTCAGAGGTAATTTTCTCTTACAGTTTGTTTCTGTTTCTGATGTGCTGGGCATCTCTCCACCTCACTCACCTACTGAGCAGCAAAGAGGATAAACCCACTTCTAACCTGGTAAAACTGCCTTTGGATCCTCTAGGGAAAACCCCAGTCTGTCCTCACCATTGCAGTCATGATAGAAAAAGATAATTCCACTCCTAAAAAGTCTCATTACTTTGTTTCTACAAATCGCAGATAGCAAAAAATCACTTGCATTTGGATAGCATGGGTGGGAATTCCTAAGCTGGCTCTCATGAAGGGCTTCTTCTGGCAGAACGAGGCATATGTGCTTTGCCCATATCTCATCAAATCTATTCTTTGCTGTTCCTCTGTATCCCCAGATATCACATGCTTGTCCTCTTTTCTAAATCAACAGAGAGAGGAAACAACTTCATAACAGCCTTCTTAAACCCTATTTGAAAATCTGCATCTTTTTTTTAGCTTTCCATGCCTAGTAGTTTCATGTCCACATCTGGAGTGCTGGTGGTATCACAGTCATCCGTTATCTTGCCTACAGTACAATAAAATGCAGTACTTTGAAGATTGTATAAGAACTTGCTAATTTATGATAATGTTTTTGTATGTCAATGCACTGACAGAAATAAATGTGAGTTTTTCATTTAAGAACAGAAAACCAAATGTGCTTCACAATCTGAGACAAATTTTGCTATTATATAAATTAAATGCAGCTTCTTTGCTCTCAACCTCCTCTGCTAACTTGTGGTGATTAAAGGAACATGTATGGCTTATTTCACAAGGTCTTATAAACTGAAGTTGGCAAATAGGAAATTCAGATTGACGAATCAATTATAATTAGCTATGGAGCCAAGGTACAGATATCAGAATGTTGTAGGAAGTTGTTTTGTGTTGAAGCTTTCTGTTTAATACATTATAATATCAGCTGGCCATCACCTTTGGATCAGGCTATGGATTCCTGAGCTGACTCCCTGAATATTCAGATCTTGCAAGGACATGTGCATAACTTCCTTCTTAAGGTAATTTCAATGATTTCACTGGGAATACTCGCATGAATAAAATTAAACCTACACCAGAGTGTTCTTAGGGAATCCTAAGCAGGAAATCTAAGAATTTGGTTCCCAACAGGAACATTAATATAGCTTTGTTGCATTTACTACATATATTTATGATACTATATTCATTTAACAACATAAACCACAATATGTTAAACAGTTTACAAGAAAAGTGACCACAGAGAATACTCCACAGCTTGCAGTTTTTCAATGTTATTCCCGGTCTTCATGGCAGGTTTTCTTAAGGGAATCTCAAGAATTTTACTGTGTATGTTTCAATGAGACATTTTTGTTCTTTCTTATGCAAACAGCCAAAGTGGCATCGGCTTATGTCAACTGTATTAAGCTGTGCATGGAGAATAAGAAGTAAGCCACAAAAATGTGGAGTTGTCCATGTTGTTTCACAATGAAGTCTACAGTAAAAACAACAAAAAATGCAAAGCTGGTGTTCTAATGGGACCTCTGTTGGAGGCAAAATGGAGACTAATAATAGGAACACAATTCAGGAAAAAATGGACAACTTTAAGTATACAAATCATGGAAATAAAATATGTCAGCTCAAAGTATGAACATTATGGACATCCAAATCCAAAACTTTGGGCTATAAATTGAGAACTCAGTTGTGGAATCTGTGGAGAAAAAAAAAGCACATTAACAATCACAAGACTGAACCATCCGTTTGACACTGAAAAAAAAAAAAAGACTGCAGGATGCATCAGTTGGGGAATTTGTATTTGAGATTCAAAAATACTCATGTCACAGTGGTGATACTTCCTTAGGAATATCATGTGAAATTTTAGTCATTCTATTCAAGGAAAAAAAAAAATCATATTGGGAAAACTGGATGAGAGAACTGTCAGCATTATCAAGAAAACTGAGCTTTTTTCAAGAGGGCTAAAATAGCCTGATTTGTGTGCTTTCTGAAAATAAAAGGAAAAAAAAAAAAAGAAAACTGGCAATACATCCATTCTTTTAAATGTATAATGGACTGACATGAGGAAGACATATATAAACTCAATTTTTAAAAAGTGACATTGTTTTGGACTGGAAATGAATAAAGCAGAAGCCTGAAATTACAGCATTATAGGTGTCAAACAACAGAAAATTTGTATAGGAATAGAGTGGTACTGGAAAACAAAATCCTAATATTTCAGGATGGAGTAATAGTGATTTGGGATGCATCTCAGTTTCAGAGGATTAAATGTTATGACAAGAGGTATTGACTGTATTTGGACATACCTTCTGGAGTCCTTAAAAATTTAAGAAGTAACCCAACATTTATGCACTAAAAAAGAAGGAGTTTTCATGCAGTTTACTTCCTGCACCCCTATCCAGGTTTAAATTTCAGCCATTTTCTGATCACAAACTCTTCTCTGATTAGGATCCTTCTCGAAACAAAATGCTGTAAGAGAAATAGAGAAATTTTTTTCAATGTAATGTATATGAACCTGTGAATAAAATAGTTTTAGCTCAAAAGACTGAATGTCACAGAAAGTTTTTGACATTTGCGTTGGAAATGAAATACTTTCAACCAGCAAATGCCCTTAGAAGTCCCTAATAAACAATCTAGCCAAAGTATTCCAAAATAATTAATATCTACCAGCACTTAAACATAAAGACATGAGCAATTGCTCTTATACCAAGTTTATACTAGTGTAATTCCAATGAATTCATGAAGATGCATCAGAAACAAATTTGATATGGCTCAGAATTAAGCCTATGTGAGGCTTAACTTTGCAAGAAGCCAGCTGAGCCTGGGCAGGGAAATATCAATACATTAAGCTATGAAGGAAGTGATCTTCAGTGAACTCAATTAAGGTTTCACATCCGTTACACTGCAAGTGTGTGAATGGATATTTTCCAATTTCCAGAGCTCTATATAGCATATGAATCTCCATTATTGTGGGATTGGTGCTTTCGATTTTTTTATTGTAGTAGATCATTAACATTTTAACATCTTGTTTTACAAATCTCCAGTTTTTGCAGCATTGGGAAAATATTTGAAAATCTGTCCAGCTGCATTTATTTCAAAGCTCTTTTTTGCATCTCAGATTGATTGTCTATATAATTTCCGTGATACAAATGAAAGCACAACAATATTACTATTTGCTAAGTATGAATTTCAATGAAAAAAAACAAATTCCCATAAAAAAAACAAAGAAAGCAAGGTTTCTGAAACTTTTAATATATCTTAAAAAACAGCTATAGGGAAAGGAGTCTAAGGTAATACTTCCCTTCTAGGAACAAAAGATTTTTTAAAATGTGTTATGTAACACTCTGTATATGACTGAGATAGGAAAGGAATTATACATCTGAGTTAAGAGAACATTTTTTTTCTTCAGTGCTGCTTAATAACAGTATTTAAACAAAATGTCATTAATATTGTTTTAAGAAGAGGCCCATTTTTCCAAACCTTTGAATACTCCCCCAGCCCGACATGCATTCCAGGTCCCTGTGGAGGTCTGTACCGTGTTACACAGCCATCTCCTCACCTCCCCAAGAGGTCGGTAGCAGCTGAGTTTGCTCAGAAAAAGCCCCCCCAGAACCAGTCTTAAAATGTGGATCAGCCCCAGACCTGCACTTCCCTCTGCTGTTGAGTCCTCTCAACTGTCTTGACTTCAACAGGAGTTGTTTTGTATGAGGTGCTCGGTTCAGTATAATATTTAAATCCCGGATGAAAAGGCTGTGCCAAAATTCCAGAATAAACTTCAGTGAAGGAAAAATGGTGTAATTCCTCCTTTTGGGGACATATTTATGCTCAGCTCCTGAGGTTTAGGGACAATTTACAGCAACACATAACATACCCTAATTAATTTGCTGTGCTGTGTCAGCTACATGCCCACAGTATAAATTCAGAAAACCATATTTCAAAAATAAAGTGACTAGTAACATACCAGATTCAAGAGGAAATTGAGCCTGCATTCTCTGAGTATATTCTGAATATCTTGTTATTTCATTATCTAAAATTGCAATGGTCATATTACTTGCCTAGCCCTATTCAGGCCCTCTGCACAAACTGAATTTCATCCATTAAGCAGATTGAGGATGTTCCTACTATATTGTTAGTGTCATTGTCAGCAATGATTTATGTTTAAGAGAATGTCGGCAAATGTGCTCATATTCATATGTGGTGGTATTGTAAAGAAACTGGTTCTCATTGGTGGAAAAAATACATAATTTCATTTGAAATGAGTCGCCCATTATCCTCTACTTTAGCTTTATTAAGAGCTGATAATTACTCTGCTAGCCTTGCTCAGATTGTATTATTTCATCTCTTGTTATTAACTTCTGGAATTGCTATCCCTGCAGTTTGGAAAGAGCTCAATATTCTTTCATTCGACAGATGGCTTACCAAAATCTGGGTAAGTCTTAGCCACAAGGAAAAAAACCCTCCAAAACCCTAGCCCCAAGAACAATTCATACCAGAGATATCTGAATATATGGCTGGTTTTAGTATTATGCTGCAGCTAAAAATAGAAGAGAAAGTCAGGGTTTCTGTGTTGTTTTTCTCCTAACACTCCCAAATGACGTGGATCAAGTAGGATGCAAGTAGGTTGCCTCAGTGTGCTGCAGAGTCTTGCTGCCACTTTTCCAAGTTAGATGCCTCCTGCCCTGTTCTTTGGGAAATGTAGCTTCCAGTTGCCTTCCAAGCAAGCTGACGTGAAACAAAACCTTTCAATTCTCATTCAGAAAATCTGACTTTATTCTGAACTTTTCAAGGCCAGTGCAGCCTTACGCACATCCAGGCAACTCTTTAGGACTTGGACCTCCATAATTTCTTTCCTCAGGCTGAGGCTTATAAGAAGTAATTGGCTTTCATTAAAACACAGGATAGCTGGAAAACATGAATGAACATTTCAACACAAATCTGAAATAGAAACTGGAATCTACGAGACAGGTGTAAGCTGAAAACTACTGCTTTAATTTTAACTTATGCTACTGAAATAATAGAGGAGAAGGGAACAGTTGTGAAACAATGGAAGAAAGCAGTGTGTTATCAAAGGAGAGGTGGTAAGTCATTAGCGCTTTCTGTATGTGTGGGTAATTACTGCTTACAGAAAATTGAGGGGTTAGCTGAAGATCTGGGATTTTTTTAAGCAGTACTTTGAACAATTAATTATTCACGAGAGTGAGATCCAGGCCATCTTGCTCAAAATAAGTAGTTTTCCCCAGAAAGGGTCATACTGACTTAAGCTTACCAGCTTGAAGACCAGGATGTTTATCATCGTGGGTAAGAGTTCAAAATCTGACCTTAGCTTGGACCCAGATGGTAATTTTGTGGAGTTTGTCACTTTTATCCCTGAGACATACTGTTGTCTAACACTAGGTCATAGGCCTGCTCAGCCACAGCTAAAAATTTCCTCCATACCCTTGCTTTAGGGTGTTCATTTGTACCTACGCAGGAGGAGCATTGGTGCAATGTGATTACGGCTATAGGGAGCTCTGTCATCCTTCCTCTATTTTTTTATTCACTTTCCTACTCCTTTCCCTCTCACGTTCTTCAAGCAGGCAGAGCTGAGAGGGGATGAGGAGGAGGGTGAGTCCCCATCTCCCCTGGGAACGACTCCGGGAAGAGGACATTGCTTCTGCTGCAAAGGGAAAGCTCCTGGTCTGTCATGCTGTCCATTTCAGTCCCAGCAGCCCTGTTTTTAATGCTGGTGGCAGACACTGTTGCCAGGGTATTTCTCATTCACTCCTGCTTTCCTCCACATGCAATCCACATGTGAAAGACCCCAATTACAAATTCTCAGCAATGTCTTCTACTTGACTGTTATCACCTTAAACAAACTGCTCGCGCCAGACCTTATCTTTCTTGCCTTCCTTTTTCAAATCAGAACTTCCATTGTGTTCATTGGGACCTTTGTTTGATTATGAAGAGAAGAGTTTAATTTGAAAAGGAAGAAAGATACATGTTATTGTTCTCTGGTCGTTTTTGTGGCATTCATTCTCAAATGTAGCACAGAAATGTCTTTCAAAAGTACTTACTAGTTTGGACAAAATTATTCTAATCAATTAAATTACTTTCTTTTTGTCAAAAATGCTTGGTGTCAGCTATGTATAAGAACAGAATACTATAACCCTTACGGTAAGATAAGATAAATATGATTCGCTGGATATTGAATGATTTGCAACATACCATAGCATTGACTGTTTTGGAGAAAGACAAGAAAATAAATGATGCAACTTTTTCTTAACTATGCCTTTCAAAAAGCTAAATCATTGTGTTGCTATGCAAATAAAGTATGGCTAGCCTGAAGCTGAGAAATACGGATAATTACATGATTTTCTAAGACAAGACATGCTAATTTGATCTAACGTTTGCATTTCCATTTTTATGAGTTTCTCTAGTTTCCACAAAGTTTATAATTCTGGTCTAAATCTAATGAAAAACATTTATGCTGATGCTTGGCTTGTAACAAATGTAGAACTCTATGACCTTCTGATTTTAACTGTAGTTATTGTACTGGATGTCTTTAGTAAGAACAATATCTTAAGGTATAAGGAGCACTTCGTAAAGTAGTTCAACAACACCTTCCTAATAGAACGTTGAGGGACTGACTGCATGCCACTCCTGCGTTAAAGGATGTGTGCTCATGTGAGCATCTGGATACATAAAAAAGAGGAAGTCAAGGGTTATTAAATAGGCAGGTCAACTACCCTTTATATGTATGTGTACAGATTTGTGCTGATTTCTCTTCCTTGTTCCTCCAAAATGATCAAAAATATGTTTTATCCTGGGGGTTATTAAATTGAAATTCAAGTGCAGGAATACGAATCATGTAGATACAAACTCTCAGGCTTGTCTGCATTACAAAGTTTTTTGTGACTGACAGTGAGTCTTAAACATGACTTGGTTGGCAAAGTAATACCTACTGCTTTGTAGCAATGAAAATCAAAACAAATAATATGTAAGTTGAATCCAGCTTAAGGTTCAGTTGACCACTGGTTGACAGGTTCTGGGTAAAGAGGAGTCACACCTGAATGGTAGCACTGAAGAATGAGAAACCCACCAAACAGTCTGGGTCAATTGAGAAGAATATGCTGATATCAATAAATAGTATCTTTATCTTTGAGAGATGTTTGCTAACTGGAGGTAAAGCATTTTAGAAAAAATAAAACTAGTAAGACCAAAAGTAACAATCAAGAAGAGTTGAAGCACAAACATGACAATCAAAGTAAAAATCAGTACTTTATTTCATTGATAGCTCTTCTTTCAATTATTTTGATTAGCTCAGATGCACCATTTATTATTTTATGTGTCACCTGGGAAAAATGGAAGTGTCAGTCATAAAGTGAAGAAGTGAAACCTGCTAAATTAGTACTTTTCCTTTGCATAAAAAAAGCTGGTAATAAAAGCAGAAAAGTAACCATTTCTCTTGGTGATTATTACCTTTCCAGAATATGGTAAGTGAATTGAAAATTATATGGTGCATATTTAGCATTTAACCTTATCTTCATCAGGAGGCAGAGAACATTTATGTATCCAAAGCTGTACACTTGAATAATTATTTAATAGCCATAAACAATGGTTCAGCCAAGTGGTAATTATCTGTAGAACAAATTATTTTTAGGAGACTGGATGTTCACTATACTAGATTCTTTAATGTCTTCAATTGTGCTTACGATAAGTTTTAATGGAAATAAATTTTTATGGGATTTCTTTACAGATCTAACTTTGCCTGACATTGTTACTGACTTTTGGACTCATCATTCATTTTTCTGGCATTCAGAAATGATCCCTGTCTTATGCTTGCTGTTTCCCCACGCTTTTACCTGCACAAACACACACGCACACACACATCATTTGGGTCCTTTAAGTGCCTGCGTCTTTGCAGTCACAAGGTAAAATGCACAGACAAAGCAAATATGAGGAAAAACATATTCAATCCTTCGTTCTCCTCTTCAGTTCCTGAAGATGTTTCTAGAGAGCAAGCCCCTTGTGAACAAGAGACACTAAAAATAAAAGGCAAAAGGAAGAACCCTTCAGAGCATTCAGATCTGTTTGGTTCCATCTAGGTCAGTGGAGGCATTGCAGATTCACATCAATGTTCAAAAATGTCTGGTCTGGAGATACTGCAATATCAGTCCTTAAGATATTATTGCAAATTAATAGCTTGAACAGGTTACAGATTAAATAAAAATAACGATAATGTAGATTTGTACCTTGTTCCTCCTTATTAGACACACCTGTCAATATCCATAAATAGCTGTAGCAAGTGACACCTTTTATGAATTATGAATGAATAAATATTTCCTAAGAACCCCAAGTAGGTGGCCTGTCTAACAGGACACCATTAAGGATAATCTGGATAATAGACAACGCAAACTGTTTACTCTTTTTACTGTTTACTCTCTTTTCTGTAAATGTTATAGTGATCACAGGATCAGAGTTAGACATTTATGTGGTAAGTAAACACCATTTTTCTTTGAACACTCCATTTATGGATCGGTTTCTAAGAGCTCTAGAATTCTCAGGTATATGCAGTTCACCTGGAATTTAGGCTAGATACAGATGTTCTTTTTTTGGGAATCACGTCATTCTGCTGGAAAGAGCACTATCAGCTGGGCAACTGGGTTATCACTATCTGTTTACTACAACTCCCACACCAGGCACTACCAGCCCCTCTGATCCATAGATAGTTGATTGTGTGAGTACTCCCTAAACCACTCCAACTAAAATAAACCAGATTAAATTTAGAGGTTTAAAGACCAGCTTTTTGCACTTTGGAAGGATGCACAGAGTTCATTCTCTGGCCCAGGAGAAAACCAGTAGGGTATGACATGATATGACTAGACATCTCTTCTTCCAAAACACAGTGGCTTCACCCAGAGAGCCTGCAGAAGTGTCTCTGGCGCAGGGACTGCTCCCTGAACCCTAGGTGAGCGTTGTCCATGATGGTCTGATGCCTGACCAAAATCACGCCGGAGAGAATTAGCAATTAATCAGCGCAGACAGTCCTAGGACAGTGCTTAAACCTGAGTCCTGGTCCTATTTAATTTGTTAATGTAGAGGTAAGCATTGATACGCATCCCACAAGCAAGGTAATTGAAGCTGAGAGCCAGTGTCAGAACTAGGCTGGAGGCAGGTGGGATGGGTGGAGCAGAAAGTTCCTGCTTCACTGCAGAAAGTTCCTCTCCCTCACCTGAAATCAAACCCCAGATCCTCACCTCTTCCCATTTCCTTTTTACTGCCGAGCACGCATAGGATGGCGGAGTGCTGCTGCTTCCCACTTAGCTCAAGCAAGACAAAGCACTACACCTGCAAATGCCACTCTTGCTGACAATCAGTCCAGATAGATGCTCTAGAGAAATCTCTTTGTTTTCAGTTTAATTATTTGTAGATTTAGGAAAGACTACAATCTTGCTGCATTTAAAAAAAAAAAAAAAAAAAAAAAAAAAAAAAAAAAAAACGGAAAAAAAAAAAAAAAAAAAGAAAAGATAACTGGAAAAAAAGGAAAAAACAAAACACATTATGCTTCCACAATCAAGTACTCAAAACAGGGAAAATGACTAAATTCAAGTTGCCTGTGTGATTTTATTGATTTTATTCTTTGTGTTCAATAACAGGAATACCAATAAATATTTCTAATTCCATTACTTACAGTGTTCCAGGGATGTGAAAGGACACGCACGCAATATTGTTCCTTCTCTGGAGGTACCACCTAGCTTAAATAGTAATGCAAAGCATTAGCAAGGCAGCTTAAATTAAAGTATACATGCATATTAAAATGTTTGCAGGAAGGTGTACATTGTCCTCAACCTTAGCATACCAATTGCCTGTTTGGTTTGGACACTTGAAACTTGGTTTTGGAAGTAACTAAAAGACTTATATTTTAAAGAAGGTGGTATGTGTGAATTTTATGCCCATTATTTCCTACTATCAAAATCTAGGTGTTAAATCCTGAAGTCATCTTGAGGGAAAATGTATACATGGCACTGTTATTATTTATTGATGAAAACAATAAAGGTGGCTAAGAATATTCTGTTACTTCATACTTTGATATTAGCAGTAGATAAGTATCATTATCACTTAAAGCACTAATTGAGGTCAGATCACAAGGAAGGAGCACTTATCTTCATGTCCTCCAGTCAGACTAAGTTATTGCTGTGCTTTGTACAGTAGCTGCCTTTTGTTCCAGGTACAGCTGAGAAAAATATAGTTATGGCAAGGCCTATGTTTTTCTCAATTCCAGCCACTGTGGTGAGCAGTATGTTTTGAGCAGCAATATGCTGAATTCACTTAGCGCATTTTAAAGCATTTTCTTGCATTGACAGTTGGTATGTTTTATAAATGCGTAATTTATTACCTAGCTTGTACTCTACTTACATTTCCTGTGAATTTCTTGTAGAGAAAAAAAACATTTCTGTTTATTCCCTCCACCTCTCCAAGTTATCCTGGCTCATAAATTGCAAGTCCTGCCAGTCACAAATTGCTTCACTTCTTCCAGTGAAATACTACAGGACATTCTCTGAAGAAAATGTAAATTATTTACATTATTCTAAATCCATCAGTCTTTATACGTGGGCTAATAAAATGTTATGTTTAATTAATGAACTTCTTAAAGGCCATCAGACCTTTGAAGGGCATAAACTATTTATAAGGAAAAACAGAAATTAAGAGTATTGTTTTCAGCATAAGCATTCCCAACTGTCAGGCTTTGTGTTTGGAAACAAATCACTTAGGAGGCACCACATTTGGAGGTAAAACAAGTCAAAAAGTTTCTTCCCAAACTCTTGGTTATTCCAGTCAGGTGTCAAGTACGAGCTGCCTTTTTTTTCCTGCCTTGATTACACTGATCATCATGGGGATGATGAATTGGGTAGAGCAAACCAAGAACAGTACAAAAAGACTCTCTGTTCTGTCAGGCTGTTTCTTGTTTTTAATTACAATGATATTTAGTTGAGATCATTGCCCAGAACTTATCAAACATTGCTGGAGATGTAGCCTAGAGCTGACTAAAGCCTATGTTCAATATCAACAAAAAGATTAATGTCACAGACAAAGGCAGTGCACTGTATGCCTTCAAACAAAACTTCACTATTACTCTTACTGTCCCCAAAGATTTAGCCTAAGAAAATGTTCTAAACAATAACTTAAGAGTACTAGTTTCACACAGTACTTCCTGTGCCTGTAAGATGAAATCTATTCAGCAATTCAGCCTATCCTGGCCAGTGTGAAACTCCATCATGCTCTGCAGAGTGTATGTAACATGTTCTTTGCCCCACATCCTTGCCTGAAGCAAATTTGGAGGCCCAAATCCTTGTTCTGTGGAGGTTCATAGAAATCTTGTAACTGGTTTCAGTGAGACCTCAGCAAATTCTCTGAGTGGTCTCTCAAAGTAATGCTATTTTATTCTTTAATATTATCTTCATGTATTTTGCTTTATATGTTCAAGCTACCTGGTAAGAGAGTTCATGTTATTGTAGGGTGTGTTATTTGTTGATATGCTGCTTTTACAAGTTACAGTTACATCTATCTGCAGCCTGGAAGCTAATTAAAACTTCAACGCTCCAACCATTGCTGTTGGATGGGCACAAGGTATAAACATTCTTTTGTGTTAAACCCTGAACTCACAAATGTCCCATTGCGTTGGGTTTGTGTGTCAAGGTTTTGGTAGGAGTGAGATGGAGCTTCAGGGGTGGCCTCACCAGGAGCTGCCACCCAGTCAGACACAGCTGGTTCCAGTCGGCTCCAAAACAGACCCACTAGTGGCCAAAGCTGAGCCCATCAGCGGTGCTGGTGGCACCACTGTGATAACATATTTAAGAAAAGGCAAAAAAAAAAAAAGTATTTAAGAGAAGGTAAAAAGAAACAGCCCTGCAAACATCAAGGTCAGATGAGAAAGAGGAAGAGGTACTCCAGGTGCCAAAGTAGAGACTCCTCTGCAGCCTGTGGTGAAGACTGGTGATGCAAGTTGTCCCCTGCAGCCCATGGAGGACCCCACACTGCAGCAAGTGAAGGTGTCCTGAAGGAAGCTGCAGCGCCTGGACAGAAGCCCATGCAGGAGCAGGTTTTCTGGCATGACCTATGATCCCATTGGGGATCCACACTGGAGCAGTCCATTTCTGAAGGACTCTAACCCATGAAAAGGACATGTGCTGGAGAGCAGGTGAAGAGCATGAAGAGGAAAGAATAGTAAAGGCAAGTGTTACAGGCTGATTGCAACCCTGATTCCCCATCTCCCTGTGCCTACTTTGTTGTTAATTGGCAATGAATTAAATTAATCTTCCCCAAGTCATGTCGATTTTGCCCATCACAGTAATTAATGAGTGATCTCCCTGTCCTTATCTTGGCCCACAACCTTTTCATGTTATTTTCTCCTCCTGTCCTATGGAGGACAGGGAGTGAGAGAGCGTCTGAGTGCCAGTGAGCCAAGGTTAACCCACCACACCTGTCTTTTTGGAATCCTCTTTGCCTTGGTAATTTCCATAGGATGTACGAAAGTAGTCTTGAAAGCTTGAGGCTTTCAATCATCACTGAAAAAACATGCAGGGGTTTCTTAACTGGTCTTTACTGATCTTTAACTGTCAGCCAATTCTGTCCACAGCCATCTTCACTGCTCTGTTGCCCCAAAATACTTAGTCATCCTCCAAACTTGGACTGATATATTGTCACAGAAACAGTTTGGTTTCCATGAGCAAGAGAATGGCATTGTGAGGAGGAGGAGGAACAGGCCAGCAATGACACCAGCAGTCAAGACTCCACATACTGAAGTGTTTGTGGTGGTACATGATAAAAGTTGATAGTATTGCTCCTGGCTCAGAGGCAGAAATCAATTGCCAAATACAACAGAGATTTTTACTATTATTATTTTCACTGTTTAACGGACAGAAACCTGTCATTCTTTCCACCTCCAAACTGCTTTCCCATTAATTGAACGGATATCCTCTTACTGCAGTAGTCGTCTTAGCCATGTCCTGAGCTAAAAACAGTACGGAGAATATTGCTCACTATGACAGAACCATAGTCAGATATTTTGATTCAAAAGCTTGCATTTATATGTTGTTTTTCATGATGCCGTTCTAGATAATACCTTCAGTTTCCCTAGTCTAATGCATTGATGCGTCCCTAATAGGTTATCCTTGGCTGCCGAGGTGCGTGACAGTCCTTACACTCTAGTGCAAAAGAAATGGGTACCGATGTTTTTCTCAGTCAGCTACAGTGATGGGGTTTGCCTGTTGCCAGTAACAACAGCGAGGCTGTGCACAAACAGGGGTTGGTGTGGGCGCCATGAGGCTGTTCTGCTGCATGAGCTGTGAGGACACCATGCACGGGGCAGCCAGCCACGGCAAGGTTTCCCCAGGCACCTTGGAAACCGGTCATGTGGAAAGCTCCTAGGAGAAGGTTTCAGGAGTGGTCTTAAATGGTCCTTTGGGGCAATTCAATCCTTGAAACTCTGTCCATTACAGACTGATTTGAGGAGATGATTACATTAGCATAAAGTCCATTGTATTTGTGACAAAGGAGTTCACTCAGTAACAGCAGAGAACACCATAAAACTAACAACCCCAAATTTTTTATCAAAATCTTTAGTCTTCATCATAAACAGACAAGACTTCACTTGCAAAGTACTTTAATTATTATAGACAAAG